>PVKS010026338.1:0-28752 GCA_004027875.1 Aplodontia rufa | reverse complement strand
GGGGGGGGCACTCCTGGAGATAATTGCAATATCCAGAATATTTACACATTTTATACACATTTTATATTATTTTGTTAAAATCGTGTAAGGTTGTTCAAAAAATAATAATAAAAAAAATTAGAAAGCATAATATGTAAAGCCGCCATTTTTACATACACAAGAGAGTGCATGTCCTTCTGCCTTAAGTATCTAAAAACTTGAGCTGAGGGGCTGGAGCAGTGGCTCAGCTGATAGGGCACTTGCCTGGCATGTGCAAATCCATGGGTTTAAACCCCAGCACCACATACAAAACAAAGTGTCAGAGCAATGAAAGTCATATGAAAAACTAAATAAAGTTGATTCTCTCTTTCTCTCTCTCTCACTCTATAACTATCCCTTCTCTTTTAAAAAAAAATAGAAATAAAATAAAAACTTGAGAGGAATACTGGAACTTTTCATCAACATGTCAGTCCCCAAAGGGAATGGTTTAATATGCCATACACATAATCATTAAGTTTAGGTAGCAACCTAACTTATCTGTAAAGGTATTTCAATACACCTTTTATTGTCATCTTGTGAAGAATACCTAATAGTTCTCCTTCCTCTCTAATTAAGAGACAAAAAATGCAATGAAGTAATGAGCTTTGCCCTTCATTTGCCAAAGACTAAATCCTGAACTCAGAGCCCAGAGCAGATGTCATGATTTGGAATACTACCTGCTGCTCTATTCCAGATACAAGTAAAGATGTTAGTGAAACTATTTTCCAAGAACTGGAGGGACTTGCTGCTCCACCTCCTCCACCACCGCTCAACCACTTTTTCTTCTGCTCACTCTTCTTTTAGCCTCCTTCATCTAATGTGTTCACACAAACACAAAGGGGTGACATCACCATGCACATAGTTAAGGCACCTGTGCCTCTTAGGAATGTTAATATCAAAGGACATCCTTTCCACACATAGTCTCAGGAGTGAATGACTACTCAGATTCGTCCATATTAATGGGCTCTGCTATATCAGTGAAGAAAGATATCTAGGTGGAGTAAGTGCTTCTGATCAATCCTCTAATTGCCATGCCCTTACCTGACTCTACCTGAGTATTATGCAATGTTCACAGAACTTGAAGGCCCTAAAGACTCTATCTTCACAAACTCAAGTCCACTTAACTGTTAAACACATTGCCAAAAATTTTAGTTGCTAAAATGAAAGTAATCAATCCAAAGCATTCAATAAAAATGCACATGTAATAATGAGAGCAGCCCAGGAGGGCAAGCCCTACATCAAGACATGAAGGTGATGTGAGCTGTGTGGGACACTGTGACTTTATAATAGACTTACGTATACAGACTGAAATGGAGCCATCTCACACTGGATGAGACCCCAGGGAACTCAAAGAGACACTGAATTTAAAATTTCAAAGTTGGAAAATGAGTGGTGGAAATGCTCCATAGGAGATATCATAGGGGGCTTGTTTAAGTCAGCTTTTTGCTGCTGTGACCAAAAGATCTGACAATATCAACAAGAAGAGGAAAAGTTTATTGTGAGGCTCATGTTTTTAGAGGTCTTAGTCCATAGATGGCTGACTCCATATCAACAAGAAGAGGAAAAGTTTATTGTGAGGCTCATGTTTTTAGAGGTCTTAGTCCATAGATGGCTGACTCCATATCTCTGGGACCAAGGTGAAGCAGGACTTCATGACAGAAAGGTGTGGTGGAGGGAAGTAACTGGGACATGGAACCAGGAGGCGCAGAGAGAAAGAGAGAGAGAGAGAGAGAGAAATGGAGAGAGAGAACAAGAGAGCAAGTTCCACTCATCACCACCAACATATATACCTCAAAGGCACACCCCCAGGAATCTACCTCTTCCAGCCACACTCTACCTGTCTACAGATACCACACAGTTAATCCCTATCAGAGGATTATGATGAGAATTAATGATTAGGTTAAGGCTCTTATAACCCAATTATTTCACCTCTAAACTCTCTTACATTGTCTCACACATGAGCTTTTGGAGGACATCTTATATCTAAGCCATAACAGGGTTGTCAAATGATTTGAAGCAAAGGAGTAGTTTTTTCAGTTTTGTTTTTAGATCCCTCTTATTCCAGCAGCTGTGACCAGGGCAGATCACATTGGGGTGAGATAGGAAGCCTTTAAGATACTTCAGACAGAAGGTAGTCAAAGCTCAGATTAACATGGTGGTTGCAATGAAGAAAAATAAAAAATTTTAGGGCTTAGGAAAAAAATTTAAAACAGATTGACTGTGGAATAGAAAATGGAAAAGGAGCTGGTGTGGTGGTGCACACCTATAACTAGGGACGCCAAGGCAGGAGATGGCAAATTTGAGGTCAGCCTGGGCAACTTAGCAAGACCCTATCTTTAAAAACAAAACCAAAAAAAAAAAAAAAAAAAAGCAAAGGCTGAGAGATGTTGCTCAATTCCCAGTATCTCAAGGAGAAAAGGAAAAGAAAAAAGAAAATGGAGAAGAACTTGGATTGACTCAGTGTTTTAGCTTAGCCAACCAGGTAGACAGTAGGGTTATCTGAAATACAAAATACAGAGGTTGGACCTTTGTCCACAGGAGGAACGGAAGTTTGGCTTTGAATATTTTGTACTTGTGGTTTGGGACAGACACCTGTTGGGGATGTGTTCAGAAAGTCATCACACACATCATTTTTAATTTAAGACATAGCCTGAACCACACATCCGTGTTAGTGAGTCACCAGATAGAAGAAACCAAGAAAATGACTGAGATTATTCTGTGGGGTTTGTCAATTAAGAAGTCATGCCTGAGCACCACTCCTGGAGTCTTAATACTCCAGGCAAAAGAAAGACTCTAGGGGAAAAATAAAAGGAAGAACAATGGGAAGAACCAGGAAAGTGCAGTGTCATAGCCACCCACAGAGTGGAAGGACAACAGAAGGCTTGGGGAAGCCCATGGAGGAGGTGCTTCTGTGCGGAAACCTGGATTCCACAGAGGAAAGATTCCAGAGCAGAACACGGGAAGCACATATCCTGCAGGGACAGGAGTGAGCACCCTCACAATTCTCTCCATAACACCACACGATTCTCTTTCTACACAATCAGTGCCTAGCATGATGCTTTGTACAGAGCAAGGGCCAAAAGACAAGTTAATTAGAATGAAGTTACTTCCATAACAAAACAAATGAAGTAACCAAATTGATCAATTGAGCACACTCCTCAACTGAAAACCATAATAATCATAGGAAATGTGCAAGGTCAACTTTCCATAGAGTGCTTCTACATACATCATCTCATTTAAACCTCACAGCATGTCTTGAACGATGTTATCAGCCTCACTTTAGACATGAAGAACTTGAGATTGGAGCCTTTTCTGGGATCACACTTGTAGGAAATGGCTGGTGAGGGGCCTGGAACTTTGGTCTTCTGAATCCAAGCCCAGCTTTCTCTATTGTATTGCACTAAGCCTGGTTATGTTGGTGAGTCTTTTGTAGTTGTGAGTCCACAACAAAATGTGGGGTCACATGATAGGCAAGCCCCAGCGAGGCTTAACCCTGGGATTCATGGCAGGGAGTGGAGTAGCCAGGGTGACCACACTGGCTTGCAGCTGTAGAAAGCGCGAATTTCCACTAAATTCCCTTGAAGCTGCTTCCTTTTGTGGACTGCTGCTGCTCCTGTGGTCACCTGTCCAGTAGCTGTTCTCTCCTCCTTCCTCTCTCTTCAGCCACACTTAATCCAGTTCCCTCCATTGCCATGTGCTCAGAGCCAATTCCCACCTCCCAGTCTCCCTCAGGCTAGGAATGGCGGTGCGATTGGCTCCAGACCTGGCTGCCTGATCCTTGTTCTCTACTTGCTCTTTGCCCTTCTTTCTTAGGACATGAACACATTGGCCACTGTCATTTGAACTTTTTATGACCATAAAGACAGAACAGAACAAGGATGGTGAAGAGAGAAGCTAGAAGGAGGTTGGCCATGATGGCACATTTAAGTCACCACTCCAGCCATGGGCTGCCCACCTATAGACTTTTTTGTTTGTTTGTTTGTTTGTTTGTTTGGTACTGAGGATTGAACCGCAAGACACTTTACAACTGAATCACATCCCCAGCCCATTTTATTATTTTATTTTGAGTCAAGGTCTCACTAAGTTGCTTAGTACTTTGCTAATTTACATGGCTGGCTTTGAACTTGCATCCTCCTGACTCAGCCTCCCAAGTCCAGCTGTTGGGATTATAGTTGTGTGCCACTGCACCAGGCTCCACCTACAGACTTATTAAGGGTAAAAGTCAAAGCCCATATTTATGTAAAGTGCAGTTTTCTAGGTATTCTTTTAATTGTTAAATATTATCCTAATATAACACAAAGAACATAGATACCACCTGACCTCCTTCACTAGTTTATAATTCCTACTTTCTGATATATGAGTTTGTAACTCACAGAGGCACAGAAGGTAAATTCACTCCTTTACCCAGGGGTCATTCAGGCTCCCTATATTTAGGGAGGATTCTTACAAACAGTAGTACTTCTTTCAAAATAAAGCAGAGATAAGTGGAACTGTAGTATTCTTTGCAATTTAGAGAAATAACTTATTTCCTCAGAATCATGGTTAAGAGCTTGACTTGAAGTTATACAACCTGTGTCATGTTTTACAACTCTGGTATTTGTTAATCAAGTCACTGTGGACAAGTTGTTTGACCTATCTGAGCTCTGTCATACTTCTCTGCAAGCTGAAAATTATACCAATGTCATAGGGTTATTTAGGTATTAAATGGGACATGTCTATAAAGTGTATACTATAGTATTGGGCACAATAAACAAAATTGTCACTAATGGTAGATATTGGTATTAAGGAAGATTATCTATGCCTCTGTTGACACAAGACACTGTAAGTATGTCCCTCCTCACTATTAGTGGGTCTCCATGATATCTAACCCTATCCTTTTAGGACCAATGAAGAGAGAGAAACCCCAAGTGTCCTAAGGAAATGTTAGGGGCAGGAATTGAACAGAAAGCTTGTGGCTTCTTCAGCAATAATTAGAAATGGGTCTGATGAAACTGTGAGTAATTCTGAGAAGGCAGCTCACCTTCAGGCTAAATCACAGCCACCCCTGGATGGTTTTCCCAGAGTCTAGGACAGAGTCGAAAACTCCTACACTCAGACAATACAAGAAAAGCAAAGTGAACTCAGTGGAGGCCAAAGGCTGAGGACATGGGCCACCTCCCACTCCCACACTTCCTGTTGGCTCTCAAGAAAGTAAGAATCAACATTTCTTTTGCTAAGATGCCAAGCTATTGTACAGTGCCTCTGAAACTCTCTTGTGCAACATGACGATAAAAAAGATAACCATCCTTATTTATAATTGCAAATATACTGTTGTCTAATCCAGGGTTCTTAACCCTTTTGAAGTCTCAGACCTCTTTGTACATCAGATGAAAGTAACAACATTTCTTTTTTACAAAAACATGCATGTATGCACCACTAAATCCTAAATTTTGCTTATCATTTTAAAGTTTTCAGAGATCCCCTGAAGTCAACTAAAGCTCCTAGTGTGGGTTCACAGACCCAGGTAAATGATTTCTTGTCTAAGCATTCCATCTCCTTTCTTTAATCAGCTGTCACCAATCAGAATCCCAGCGCTTCATGTTTTGTTTTTTAGAGGTGTTCGTGTAGGACAACACTGAGCTTACCATTTCAATGCTTTCCATAGAACCTGTTTCAGGTTTGCTTTCAGGGGGTGGCGGTTATTTTAGGATCTTTTCCCCACTTTTGGAATTAATTTTTATTCCTGAGTTGCAGGAATTGGAAATAGAATCTTCCGGCATTTGAAGGAGAGGTATCTAGATATGTTCTATCAAGATGTGAAAAGGCCAGCCCTGAGGCCACTTCTGGAACAACTTTTCAATAGGAAAGGGATGACCACAACCTCCTGTCTGATTCAGGTCAAGATGGCCCATGTTATCAAGTGCCTCAGTGGAATGGGAAGCTTCTCACTCGTGGCTTCTTTTCACGCTGTGTTCTGTTACTGAAGACAGTTGTAAGCCCAGATACATTTGCTTAAACACAAGGATGAAAACAGAAAACTCTTGTATTCTTATGCGTAGTCCCCACCATAAGGCAAGCTTCAGACATAATCCAATAGCCGCAATGTTAACCCATGGTAAGAATGACGATGACTCCTGTTTACTCCATGCCGTGAAATCCTAAGCAATTAAAATGCATGGTCTCATTGAAACTTCACAACTTGTACGTAGCTACTATTCCTATCCACATATTACAGCTGAAGATCAGAGGGTAACACTATAGAGTTGGCAAAAGGAGAAGAAGTAGGAGAAAGACAGGGAGCAGAGAAAGAGAAAACTTTTCCACTTACTTTACATTATTCAATTTAATTCTCACGTACTATGAAGAAACTAAGCATTCCTAAATAGACTGACCTAGACAAGAGTATTCAAATGTTCGTAACAATGTGCCAGTAACACAGTACAGATGCTTATCCCATTTATCCCTGGGTCATCAGCATGAACTGGGACTGGAGCTCAGGTCTCCTGGCACTGTCCCATTGCAGCAGTGAGACCTAAGGCAGTCAGGTTCCCCAGCGTATGTACACTATTGGTGCTCCTCAAATTGACACAGGTTACAGCCAGATAAACTTGTGGTAAGTTGAAGATATCGTAAACTACAAATGCACTTATTACACCTAAGCTACTGAGCATCACGTTGATCTATACAGTATGATATCAACGGTTCACCCTCGTGACTGCACGCCTGATGGGGCATGTGGTTCCCTGCCACTGCCCAGGATCATAAGAGAGTGCTGCACTGCACATCACCAAGCCTGGGAAAGAGAAAATTTAAAAGTCAAAGTATGGCTTCTTGTGAACGAATGTTGCTTTCTCACTACCGTAAAGCTGAAAAATCATAAATCAAACCAGTCGGGGACTGTGTTCCCTAATGTTTTCTTCAGTATTTTTGGGTAGAGTGAACTTGAAACACAGAAAAATCAATTCCTAAATCTAATTATGTCAAATCAAACACTTTCCCCAGTCACTTTAATTTTCTTCTTATGTCTTTGTTTTCTTGCCCCTCCTCTACCCTAATTTCATCTTCCCCAAATTTTCAGATATTTTGGCTGTGCATGCCAAGGGGAAACACAGTCAAGACAGGAGTTCATCTTTGCACCCCTAAAGTATGAGTTCTCTTGCATTTCCCACCTTTTTATACCCACCCAGTACCAAAACTTACCCTTAGGACAGGATCAAGAAGAAACTCTCGGCATTTCAGTGGGATTTTGAAGCACAGCCACCTTTCAGGGGCTAACTTTTAACTCTAATAGTGGCATGGAATGGGGGGGATTCCTGTGAAAGACATTAGAGATGCTAACACTTCTGTTTGTTGGGGCAATATTTAGGGAAACACTTGATTCTTCTCAGGTCTTGTCAAATGAAAGGGCGAGCCTTTAACTACTCCAGTTCCGCACTTTCAGGTAAAAGCTTTCTGGAAGGAGCTTTCACAGACAGTCTCTGTGAATGTCACCTTTTTTCTGGAAGAACTGTTCTTTTAGGGCATGCTGAAATTTTCTGCCAAGAAGAAGCGGTAAAATGGATTCGCTCACCAAAGGTTACGCTTAAGCAGAGAGTCTGGAAGTGACAGGTACTTCTAAAAACTATTTGGAAATTGTGTCTGCCTGGATTTATTTTCATTTATCAAATATTATTTTGCTACCGTACCTAAGGTGGTGTAACTAATGTCTCCAATTGCGCTTCCCCACACCCTGGCTTCGCGCCCGCCAGCCCTGTGGGAGAAGGGCGTCGAATGACATCGGCAAGACTGCTCTTTAATAGCCAGCATTATTTTATTAAGGAAAATTTGTATTGCCCTTTTTCCCTCTCAAACGTGCCAAATGGACAGATTTTGATTTTTCTTGGCTGAGGGAATTAAAGACCAGGGAAGTGGCTTTGCTCCCCCTCTGGCACTTCCACTGCCAGTTCAGGAGGTGGCCTGCTGAATCCAATCACTTTGAACAGCTAAAATTTCAGGTTTGAATTTCATCTCAGAAATGCACAAAGCCTGAGAATTGGTGACAGTATCAGAGTGGGGGTTGTTGTCAGTTACCTGCTATTCTGTTGCTACTCACAGCTGGCCCAGGTGTATTCCCCCCAGGTAAGGTGGGAGCCCCTGCTGAATGCCACATCTCTTCCTTGCATATCTTGTTAGTTAAGCTGTCAAGAGACTGGCCAGTGAGGAGGCTGGGGGTGGAGGGACACACAGAGTTTAATCCAATTAAAACTTCACTGGCTTTTCCACATTCCTAATATCCTGGCTCAAAGTAAGGAAGAATCTTTTCAACATGGGGGTGTAAAGGGGGTTAAAAAACCTCATCTTAACTGTTAGTGTGGCAACAAGGCACGCAAAGTGTCAGGAAAAAGAGAAAGGATTTGTGATGTGGAAGATTTAAAAAGGTAAAAAAAAATAAAGCTCACTTTGAACTCTGTTCTCAGTGGCCTTTAACACAGTGCTGGTTTGGGTATAAAAAGACTCACTGAGCAGCCAGGCAGGAAGGCTCTGGGTAGCTCCTACCCAACACAGGTTGTTTTTAGTGGTTTTGAGCTGACATCTAAGAAGGGATTTGGTGATCCCACGAAGATTTTTCTCCTGAGGACTAGAAGAAACAATGAGCACAACACAGCACGCCTTGGAATTAAAACTAACAAATGTGCTCAGATTTAAATCTACACCATCACAATCGACATGTATCAACACAGATGGTACATTTTAGTGCTAAGTCTATTTTTTCTTTGCTCACAATGAAAAACATGCAGTGCAAGCTCTGTTGATAGAATGGTTTCTGAATGAAGTGTGTAAGAGCAGCAATCGTGTGTGTGGAACAATCTGAGATTTGCAAATGTCTCCTGAGAGCACTGCACAGATTGAGCAGCAAAAGGGCTCTTCCTGTCCCTGGATTTAGGGAGGAAGGTGGAGGGTTGAGGACTGTGGAGTGTGTGCAGGTGAAGGAGATAGAAGGGAACACTTGCTTTCATGAACCCAGCTGACTTTAACATTTAATGACTGTGTTTCCATTTCCAATTTATGGAAAGTATGCTCATTACAAGAGATTCTGAGGCTTCCAAAAAGTAATATAGTACACTCTTTCAAAAGCAGTTTTGTACACAGGAAAATGTCCAAAATAAATGGTTAAGTGAGAAAACCAAATTGAATTAAATGGCTGGATTTTTGTTTTTAAAAATCACACATACTCACACACAAACAACATGGATTTTTGACCATCTCCAGGAAATAGACAACAGAGAGTTATAGTCAAATTATTTTACTAACACATGTTTTTATGTAATTAAAAATCTTAGAGATTCTAATGAAAAATGAGGTATTATGACTAAATTGAAGTAATCAATAATTTTCTTGAGGTACTAAACATCTCCTAAAGAGCAAGAAGTATATTCTACTTTTGTGTAAAAACAAAAACATAAACATCAAAAATTATTTATCCTTTTTGGAAGGGAAAATCCACATAACTTTTAAAACCTATCAAGAGACCAACCTATCCATGAATGAACACACCAGGTGTGCTTATCAGAATTCCCTGCGGAACTTACCTGAGTTTGAAGCAATAGATATCAGGAATGGAAGAAGGGAGGTAAGAGTAGTATTTTGAAAAGTCCTTGCAAGTGAGCTTTGCTTACCATGAAGTGATTATGTCTGCCCCTGGGGATTTCTGAATCTTTCGCCAAGAACCTTCCCATGTAGTTTTTTTCTCAAGGTTGGAGGAGGGTGGAAGAGGAGCTCTGAGGGAAGGCAATTGAAATCTATGGGGAGTGATTTCAGAAGCAAGCTGTAAATGAGTAGGCCAGGAGTGATTCCCGTGATTAGCTGAGATCTCTGGGGAGTCTGCAAGGAGCAAGTACTTAGGCACTGTGGTGTGTTCAACCTGAGTGGCCCACAAGCACCCCACAAGACATGGCTCTCTGCTCCTCTATGTACCACCTTAATTGATGGTAACTAATAGAAGTCCTTCAAAACCTGTGAGTTTGGACTAACACTAAGAAACTGTGTGGGGTTAATGGCTTTTTAATGACATACTTCTCGAATTTAGCAGCACAACAGAATCACTTGGGAGAGATTTTTAAAATCCCAATGCTTTGGCCATATCCCAGACCAGTTAAATCAGTACCTCTGGCCTGGAGTCTAAGCACTCACATTGTATAAAGCTCCCTGGATGATTCAGTCAATGCTTACAGTCCTTCTTGTTAAAATTTTCTTCACAGTAAGCTTCAAACTAATAAGCATTGGAATCCCCACCTTAGATTTCACCTATGAATGAAAGGATCACATGATCATTTCAGTGTTAAGGACCAGGAGGTACTGTGAGTGACGGTGCCATTAGAACCACAGGGGAGAGAAGAGCACAGATAATCAACAGAAGACAAGTTGTATAGGCAAATATTATATGCCCATCATGGTTTGACTCCCCATTGTTTTTCATCAATAATATAATCACTTAGGTGAACAAACTACCTCTAGTACCCAATCAATCGCTATCATATTATACATATGCTATATAGTAAAATATTACATATATGTTTGCTCAACTCCAAAATATATTTTCTCAAGGGTACTCCATGAGATGCTAGTACTTAAGAACTACTTCTTTGTGGACAAGAAGTAAACTTTAGTTATTATCAGAGAAATCTTCAGTTATTAACAAACAAAATAATTACAAAATGTATCTGGTAGAAGTGTGCTTTATTACTCTCTAATGTATTTTCAACATTTCAAAGGGCACAAACACTACACTAACAGTAGATAAAAAATTGCAAAACAACTGTTTATATATACCAATATAACAACTGCTCAAGTCAAAAAATATCACAAAATTCAACCCTCCATGAGCTACCTGTAACATCAAAACCCCGTCACTTAAAGTGGAGGCAATCCATAACCTCAATTATATGGTTACCACCTTTTTTAAACTTTCTTTATAGTTTTACTACTGATGTATAAATCTCTATCAATGTATTAACTGTTTTTGAACTTTATGTAGGTGGAATTTTATGTATATACATATATGTATAATGTGTATATATATATTCTTTTATTTTTATTTCCTATGCTCAATATTGCTCACAAGATTTATTCATATTGTTGTAATTGTTGTTTGCTTATTTTCATTGCTGTATAGCATTCCATTTTATAAATAATTACAATTTACTTAGTTAACCTACTGTTGTTTGGAATTTCTCCAGTTTGGTGTTTTCATAAACAATACTGTTCAATACTGTTCTAAGCACATTTCTATACATACACCCTGATATATTGTATCAGGTATTAGGATTAGCTGGAAGGTTTGTCAAACACAAATTGCTAGACCCCCCCCCACCCAAATTTCTGATTCAGTAGTTCAAGCCTGGGCCCAAAAATACACATTCCTAATAAGCTTGCAGGTAAAGCTGATGCTGCTGGTCTGGGAAATGCACTCTGAGAACCACTGCTCTGCCCTTGCAACTCAATATTCATCTGTGGACTAGAAGAATAGGCGTCACCTAGCAGCTCGACAGAAATGTAGAATTTCAGATTCCACCCCTACTTATGAATTAAAATTTTAATTTTAACAAAATCCTCAAGTGATTTGGATGTGCATTGCAGTTTAGGAAAAATTGCTGTGGGTTGTATATTCTTTAAAATGAATTTTTTGATGTAATAGGAATGTGGATCTCTTTAGGATTTCTAGATAATGCTAAAATTATATATATATATATATATATATATATATATATATATATATATAAAATCATTGAACTCAAGGCCTTGACCATGCTAGGCAAGTGCTCTACACTGAGCTACATTCCTAGCCTTTTTTATTTTAAGAGAGAATTTCACCAAGTTTCCAAGTCTGGCTCAAATTTGCCATCCTCTTGACCAAGTCTCCTGAGTATCTGGGATTATAGGTATGAGTTACTATGCCTGTCTGTTAACCTGATTTTTATAGCAGATTTACAACTTAGACATCAACTACCATAAATAAGTGTATTTACAGATTTTTTTTTCAAATTGTCAAATAAAAAGAACAGTTTTCTTTTTAAACTTTGATAAACCTTCCAAAAATATTTCTAAGTTACCATCTATACTACATTCTTCTCATTACCTTAAATGAAAAAAAGTTAGAGAATGCAGCTTATTATTTCATATATACCCTTTTTTCAATTTAGAGAAAACTATGAGCTCTTCAGAGATTTTTAAAAATCCATAATAAGTTATAGACGATTCAAAACAATTCGCAAAAATAAAAAGTCATTTCTCATGGACAGGAGACATTACTCAAAGTGGCTATAACACAATTTAATACATATGTGAAATAATTAATAGCAAGTATAGTTTGTAAAGCACAAACTAGGAAACATTGGAGATAGTTTCAATTTTAATATGGAAATTTCAAACAGAACTGATGTGATCTTAATTTTTTTCTATTTTCATAAACTTCATATGGTGAATTTGTTGACTTAAAAGAGTTACATACTGTGTTCATCATATTGAGCATCTGTGTTTATTTAAAATGTCCTGAATGTAAGAATATATTTTTGATGGTATTGAAAGCTTGGTGGAGCAATCATATCTTTATTTTTTCTTTCTTTCTCTTTTTTTAGATGTTCAATTCAAAGCTGCAAAAAGATAAGTTGGGTTCCACATTCAATGGCAGAAAAAGCCATCATTACAAAGAAAATACAATCAGTAAGAGAATATATACATATACTGCTTCTAATATTCTTCTCACAATTTTAGATGTACTAAATTATACTCCACACAAAAAGGAAACATGAAAACCCCATCCAAAATATTTTATGTATTTAAATATAAAGATCTTAAATATTCCACCTAATGTTTTTTTAATTGAACTAATAATATTATGATGATTTTTAGCCTAGTTAAAGGATAATTAAGGATAGAACAATGGCTTAAAAAGAGTAGCTCCTGTTTATAATATAATCATTTATGCTAAATGCAGTATAAATTGAAGTAGCAATAATACTGGAAACAAAAATAAGCTTACAAAGGGACTCTATAATAGCTTAACATAATAATACCATTACACATTATAGGTACAAATGGAAAACTTTGCTAATAAGAATGTTCTGGACATTTTCATTTATTTTCTCATTCAATTGTTAGTACTTTACCACTACTGTTTCACTATAGTTAAAAGTTTAATCTATAAAATAGTTTATTGGAATTGCCTGCTAAGTCGGTGGGTTTCTTTTCATTTTTGCATGTGTATTGGCTTCTCATAGGTCAGAAGGCCTCACTGGACATGGCCAGTGGAGGAACCCTCAGTTGATCATTTCCATGGCAATTGTGTGCCAGTTTGGTCACCAAAACTCTGACTCCGAAAGGTGTTCTGGGTTCTACAGTAGTAGACTAACCTCCCCATCCAACGCTCTAAGGAACAAGTCATCTTCATGACTACCCAGGTTGAATTAAACTCAGGACACTTACCTGTGCTCCTTCCTCAGACTTCACTGCCCAAATTACTAGCAATGACCATTGCCCATCTAATTTCAAATGCCACACCTCTCAGTCTTTTGATTGGATTTTAAAGTACAGCAGAAGTGTCTAGCCTGATTAACATGCACTGTGTACAAATTGCTTCCATCTACAAGCATGTGCCTGCCACATCTGTGCCCTTTGAAGTCCTATCTGCTATGAATGAACTCACTTGGGACAGAGTAATAACTTCTCTTTTTTTCTTTTTATTTTTTTCAGGGCTAAGGACTGAACTCGGGGCCTTGCGCATGCTAGGCAAGCGCTCTGCCACTGAGCTAAAACCCCAACCCCAACTTTTCTTAAGCTTACAACCAAACTCAAGTGGTCCATTCATACATTGTATTATAAGAGGAGTAGCATGAAACTGTAACCTCTCAAATACACTTCTTTTAGCAACCTCCTGTGGTCACAGAACTTTTACTTTGAGAGTTATTCCTCCCCCTTTTATTAAGGAGTTGAGTTGTTGTACAATCAAAAATGCTTATCAAGTAACAATATGATATGCATTTGATCTAAATCCAGAGTCACTTCCATATCACCCACATTCCAATCTCTTGATTCCACCCTTGTAACAGCCATAAAAGTCCATACATATATACAGGATTGTGAATTTTCCAGAATTAAATGATTGCATAACTTATCATTTGGCTTCTAAGGGGGATAAAGAGTATGCTACATTGTTGATTGTCTCCTTATGTCCCTCCCTATCATCCCTATCTTTCCTCTCCCCTATCTCTCCTCCTCCCCCCACCCACCCAACATATCTATGTTTCCCCTAGATTATGTGCTGCTGTACCTTTGGTGGGTCTAGTATAATAGCTTGATTATCTTTCACCAGAGCCTGGGCTCCACTCTAGCCTCCAGAAATGAAGGAAAATTTTGACCCTTGGGAGTCATGTATTGTAGTTAATATTTTGTCTTTAGAAAGTCCTTATAAAAATGAAAATCACCAGGAAGCTTAACATTTCCATACAGCACTCTAAAAACTTATTTGGATGCATATATCAATTGATGCTAACATGTAACTAAACACATGACAGAAACTGTGAAGGAGCTTAAATGTTTATTTGAGGACATACAACACTTTGTTACAGTGGTTTCTTGCTATGATGTTTATTGATTAAATTCCTAGCAACAAAGACCTCTGAATCCATCCTCCTCAACTCTTCCCTAACCTTATCCTATTACTCTGTCATTTTGTCTAAGAATTAAATGATTGTGTAAGTAGTATTTGACTTTTGAGGGGGATAAAGAGTATGCTACATTGTTGATTGTTTCCCTACATCCCTGCCTACCCTTCATTTTGTCTTCTGTTTTGAAAGCAGCAACAACTTCAGTGCAATTAGCCTGAATTGAATATAATTCCTGGGATCTGGAAGAAAGCACCCTTCTGACCTATGCCTCACCTATGCCCTCCTCACTCTGTAAGTCTTCCCTGTTCCTAACAGTGCTCCCTTAGGACAAAATAGTGAATTACTAGTCCCATCACTAAGCTGTAGTGTCTCCTTCCTACATGGTGAGCTTCTACATGAGAGTTACTATGAAGTTGGAATGATCAAATAGGTTTCTTCTATCAGCTCCCGTGTTATGTGAACCTTCTCCCATTGACTACAGAGCATCCTTGCTAAAATGTGCATTATCAGGAACTGGAGGAGTGGGACATTCTTTGCAAGAAACTTTTAAATACCTGCTTGGATGTTATCATGAGTTTAGCTAACAGTGGGGCATGATGAGACATAAATCTGACATTTTGACAGGAATAAGGACTAGAAAATCTGGAGTAAATGGCATTACCATATTGGCTACCTCTCTTGGGAAGCTCCTGATAACCATGAAAAGGCACAGGTGTATGTGAGAGCCCTGAGACATTTGGTGGGACAGAAAGGAAGCCACTAATGTGGAGTCAAAAGCAGTGTACCCAATCTCACCACCCATTTATACCAGCAACTATAACAGCACACTTACCTTATAAGAAGATGTCCTGGGAGCTAGCATGGGAAGTTACAGCAGCAGCTGAAAAAAATCCCTCTTGAGATCTGCCAGCTCCCCAGAGGTTAAGGTAAAGATCAGAAACAAGTTTTAAATCCAGCTTCACCATGCTGAAGCCTTTTCTGAAAAGATGAAACAAAATACCATTTGTTGTGTTCCTCACACTTTCTCAACTGTAATTCCCCATGCCAACCCCTAATCCTGAGGACTTGACTATCCTAAGCAACTACACCTGAACAGCTTTTGTAACAGTAAAACCTTTAATAGTTTTCCTGTTACAACACGTAAATGTGTGCATGTATGTATGGAGAGGAGGGAAGATGATCTGACTGAATGAAAAGTCTAAATCATGTTGCATTGCAATGTGTTCAAACACTCAAGCAGCGTAACTCAAAGCAAACATTGCCTACCTCCCAAGAAGTGGCACTTCTGGGTCCACAGTAACCAATAGACAGCTGCAATTTAATTAATGATATTCACGTATCTACAATACATTTTATGTACCTATTTTGATAAGAAATTGCTTACAAGAAAAAATATGGAGAAAATCCAAACTTCAGGATCAGAAATGTTAAATTATAAGATACAAAATCTATGAAACTGCAAATCAGAAAGTATCTCAAATTTCCCTTTGCAACAAAAGAGAACAGTCCAGAATTTACTTATACTCTCTTTGGTCTCCAAGAAATGGACAAATTTAGTATTGACTTTAGACAGATTTAGGGATAGAACACAGGGCCTCATGCATGCTGAGAAAGCACTCTACTACTGAGACTTTAGTAAAGTTTAAAGGTGAATATTGAGAACAATCTATGAAATGGATGAGAGATAGCAACCAGACAACAAATATTAAAATGGCTATATTTGATGATCAAAGTTTTAATGAATAGCTTCGAATATTTCTTTACAAAAAAAGTAACCAAAGTTCTCTACTAACCCCTTTCAGGATACATTTTAACAAATAATTTTATAGAAGTGAGACCCCAAAGGAAAAGTGCAAAAAGAAGACCAATAAATAGTTTCACATTGTTCCTGATAAATTTCTTTGCAGGAAGATAATATTACTGTAATATTGGCCCACAAGAGAATCAGTACATATGAAGTTTCCTTACTTCTTATAATGAATATTGGCCAACTTTGGCAATTTATTAAGTCGAACCATAGTACATATTTTATGTGGAGGTTTCATAACATGGTGGGCATACAGAGGTGAATTTACTTTGTTGCATGTCTGTTTCAGAGACATCCACAGGGGACTGTTATTGTGGAGTTGCTGACCACAATCTTAGTTCTGTCCTCAGGTACTGAGCAATGTAACTCTTAAGGCAAGACATTATCAGTGGTGCTTCATTTCTTAAATAGAATAGAAGAATGAATGCTAGAGACCAAGGAAAGGCCTTGAACCTAAAAATATTCAGTACAGCTCTTTGGCAGTGGTTAAGTGTGAGAAAAATAGTTTACATGGTGTGCAACCACCACATAAGTACTCATTCTGTGACTGGAGTTTCTGGAGGTGTCAGTAGTGCCTGGCACTTAGTGAGGATGTGATTGTCAACTCTTACCTTGTGGCTTGGTCTTATGTATACTTTAGGCAAATTCAGACCAGACTGTACATGAAGATATGCTTTCTCAGTGCACACCCATCCCAGCTCACACCTCTTTGTGTCATGTGGTTACAGGCTGTAAGTGCTTTCTTTGGAATACCATCACCTAACATGTCTTTTGATAGTCAGTGTACCTTACCAGCCAGTAATTGTAAGAACCTAAAACCCTCCATGCTTCACTACCTAGGCATAAAGAGGTGGATTAAGAGTTGGAGACCTGACTACTTACAAAGTCCCTTAAATGGATTAGAACGTGTTATTTTCTTGTGCAGATAGCTTAGGCCACTTTAAACACATTGTAATCATAATGCCATGGACTTACCAGATCTTTCATTCCTCACCTAAAAGCCACTGCAAACAAAGTTCTTTCTCTGTTTAGTAAAGATGGGAAGGTTGGAGTACAATTATAAAAAGTGGAACTTAGAATTTACAGTTCGTTTATAGATAATTTATATTAGAATTGTTGCTTATATAATTCAATTTACACAAAAACAGAGCTGTGCTAAGAAAAGTTAGCTTAAAAATTGAGTTATCTATATTAGTTGTCTAACTGGGGCAAATTCATCTGGCAATGGTTTAACAATAGTGTTTTTTTTTCTATGTATGGGATGGATCAATAGTTCATTTAGCTTATTTTAATATATGTACAATTATATAAGCTCATTTAAAGACAATTGCTGAGTTATCTCACCAGGGAGCAATTAGTAGATTCTAATGCAAAAGGAAAACATAAGTAGAATAAAGTTCAGAGATATCTCAAAACTGAATGAATGAAGCAGAAAATAGGTATATTACTTGCTATCACTTTTTCTAAGAAGCTGGGTATTGTATGCATTCACTTCACACATGTTCTAAACATTGGGGACGTATCAATAAAAGAAAAGACAAAATTCCTGAAGAATTTTAAAAAATGGAGGCCCAGGTCACATGTTCAAAGCTGAGCTCATCATGACAATATCCAAAGAAAGGAAAAGAAAGGAAATGGAAAAATGATTGCGTTTAAGGAAGTTGGTCACATCACTTCTGAACACAATCTTAGCAATATTGTCATATCTACCATTCAACAGCTTCTGTAGTTACTAGTCTTGTGACTGGTCATACCTCAAAGGTTTCTATTACTGAAGAAAAGAAGGGGAGAGATGGCACAGGAGAAAATCAGCATCTCTTCCACGAATGTTAAAAACACCAAGAATAATGGCAAAGTGATTGTTTCAGTCTGTTATCTCTTGATAATAATATATTACCACAGGCTATGTTAAAAAAAAGATTTATTTTGGCCCATGGTTCTGCTCCAAGGTTGAAGGGGTGTTTCTGATGGTGGCCTTGTTGCTGGCAGGGTCCTAGGATAGTGCAGGGCATTTCATGGCCAATAACAGGGAGTTCTCTAGACACCTAGCCAAACTGGCTTTTATGGCTGACCCACTCTTGAGCTAATCCATTAATCCATTATCCTGTTAATCACCTTCAACAAGGCAGAACCACAATTACTTCTGAATGATCCCGCATGGTCACACCTTTTACTATCTCATCATGGGGATTAAATTTCAACATAAGTTTAGGAGGGAACAACCTATGTTCTAGTCAAGGCAGTTTAACAAAAGTATTCCCTTGGAATTGAAAATTTTGTTTCACAGAAATCAAAACTTAATTTCAATAATTATTTACAAAATACATTTATTGAGTGCCAAAATTTGTGCCAAAATATCAGCAAGGATTTCTGATGTGAACCTAGCATGATCCCCTAATTTCAAAGAGCTCAGACTGTCAGTGGAAGTAAGAAGAGAAACATACAACTCCAGTGCCATGAAGGACTGCAGACACTAAGTCATCATCATGACTGTAGCAAAGTGGGTGCCAAAAAGAAAGCACCTTCTTGTTCTCTTTCTCATATAATCCTCCCACCACCTTCTGAGGTTGTAGGCCTGGTGTCGCAATGTACATTTTACAGATAAATAAGTTTGAGGCTGTCACTTGCCCAAAGCTGGTAAATGGTAAGGCTCTCTAAAATCTATCCTTATGGCTCTTAAGAATGGAGCTTTAAAAAATATTTCATTCTTGACATTATAAAGAGCATACATAAATAAGTAAGGTAGAAGGTGTTAGTGAGTGTGTGTGTGTGTTTTTCCAATCATAAGAAAATAACTTGAGAAGAAATTGTTTATTAACTGTGCATAAATAGGTCAATGCACAGCAGACCACACAAGATGGAATTCTGAAGAAGAGAGGAAGCAGGCCAGCTGTTACATTATTATTCTCATTATTCCTCCAATGAAGGTAATTCTCAATTACATAAGGCACCATTCTCCCGAGGCCCAGTATACCAAAATAGCAAAAACATGACATTATACAGGTTAAGCATTCGCTTCCTCTGCCAACTTTAGCTCTCAAAAAGTTTTGACTGTTTTCAGAAATCTAATTCAACCTTAGAACATAAAGGTTTGCCATGTGGAAGTTATTCAAAAAGGAATGGCAAATCAACTCTTGAAAAAAAAAAAAAGTTCTAAGACTGGTGTTTTTTGAGCAGTTGCAACAACCTCATGTTTTACTTTTTAACTTTTTAACTTTCCAAGATGATCCTTTGGAAGCAGACAGTGTTCATTCAGGTAAATGTCCTGCCATAGTTTAAAATACAACCTCATTT
This sequence comes from Aplodontia rufa, assembly GCA_004027875.1. Taxonomy (NCBI): domain Eukaryota; kingdom Metazoa; phylum Chordata; class Mammalia; order Rodentia; family Aplodontiidae; genus Aplodontia; species Aplodontia rufa. The sequence continues at coordinate 9,012 of PVKS010026338.1, read as the reverse complement.
ATTTATATCACATCTTGGAAATTATGCCATTTATCTCTCTCTCACCTTTTGAAGGTTACAATACTTCTATAAACTAAACCAATGAGAATGGAGAAATAAGCAGATCTAGATTGTGCTGATTCCTGCATCTTGGATGCATGAAAGTTGAAGCTGGATCCTATTTATTAGACTTAATAAGCTGTACTGCCTCCTATGTGTTAGACACTGGAAACAGAGTTTAGGAAGTACATATTAAGTCATGTTTTTCATGCTGATAGAATTTGACCCACAGGAATAAAGTGCTAGACATGTAACAAATGTAATGGAAAACATACCTGCATTCTATGCTATTCATATGTAAGGAGCATGCTGGGACACACAGGAGGGACTGGGCAGTTTAGTATTGGGACAAATGAAGAAAGGTACTTAAGTGGAAACTTCAAAAGTAATTTTCATCAGGCACATGAGAAATTGGGAAGAGGGTGAGAAGAGGAGGGAAATTATCACAGGGCAGGGTGAAGCACCCGCCCAGGCTTGGTGTGAGTGAAGGTGTCATAAGCAAATTACCGAGTTGGCTGATTACCAACTTCAGTGACAAAGTGCGCAAACTCCATAAATTTCATTTCCAGGCCTAAAAAATTTGTGAATAATATCAAAACTCTATCATAACTGTGGTATTTATAACTTGAAAACAACTGTATATCAACCTAGTTTTCATGAAGGTGAGATATGTAATCCTGGAAAGTGAAATTAGCTTTATTTGCCACAATGCTTAGCAATATTTTGTAGCAATGAACTAGAGAAATATAAGCAAGCAGAGTCTCACATAAGGCAGCCTATGTGCCCTTTGAGACAGTAATTACTAGGCTAGATAACTGGCATTGTCAGGTCAGGAAAATGAGGAAGATATTTTTAGATACCTTATTAAATAAAAATTCACTTCATTTTTTCCTCTTATTTTTTTTGTTTTTGTTTTTGTTTGTTTAGTGATTAATAGCAACCTGAGAAGCCTTTTGTTTTTGTTTTTGTTTGTTTAGTGATTAATAGCAACCTGAGAAGCCTATAGACAATGAAACACTGCTACAGCAGGACCCTTGTATCTGTGGTGTGAGGGCAGAGGAAATGGACGTTAGTTAGAACCCTCAGACTTTTTTTAGAACTCTCAGACTTCTTTTTCACTAAGTAATCCACTAAACCCTTGTTGCTCTAAACAAGGGGGAAACCCAAAACTACACAAACATGCCAGAGTGGAATAGAGGATTCTCAGGAAGGAAAAATGCCCCAGGCTTGGCGCTGCTAGGTTTCTTACCCAGTTGATCACTTACTTACAGGTTAAGGCAAGACACTAACGGTTTACCAGGTTGTGACTAAAAGAAGATAAGGCAGCACAAGTGCAGAAATTATGATTCCCTATCCAATTTAGCGACAGTATTGTTCTCATGGTTTCCAGAACCTCTAAATGGAAATCCTAAGAGCTGATTCATATCTACTGAAAATGTGCAACATGTGATACCCTAACATTACCTGTTTTCCCTGAATGATGTCTCATTAGGAAATGGTACTGAGCAACACACTTCAATTAACATCTTCTTTATGACTTAAAGTTCAACTCAGCTTGCTAACATCATGAATGTTTTCCAAGTTTACAAGTCTGATCTTTACTGTAGAATCTGTGCCTGACTCTATGATTCTGATATACAGAGTCCCTAACTTGTTATGGTTTGACTTCTAGATTTTTTTTTGTCTTTGGTGTGAAAGTGAAATACATTTAATAAAAACTATACTTCAAAGTTTGACAAATGATCTTTACCTAGGCTATGTATACTCAGCATTTTATTCTCTGTTTTATTTTATCATTGGTACTAGGAACCCAGGGGTGCTTAATCCCTGAGCCACATCCTCATCCCTTTTGTATTTTTTATTTTGAGACAGGATCCTGCTGAGTTGCTTTGGCCCTTTCTAAGTTGCTGAAGCTGGCCTTGAATTTGGAATCCTCCTGCCTCAGTCTCCTGAGTCACTGGGATTACAGGAGTGCCCCATCATGCCCCACAATATGATATTCTCCCATGGTGCTAGGCAGCAGCAGTTGAACCAGAATTCCCCATCAAACATGTGATTCTGAGAGTAAATAACCAATACTCTCCATTATACTCTGTTGCCAGTATTTAGTTGAAAACAGGCATTCAATAAATTGCGTGAGATTTTTTAACACTTTATTATACAACAGGCTTTGAGTAGGATGACTTTGACTTTGCCCACTGCAGGTGAAAGTAAGTGTTCTGAGAATAATTTTTGTTGTTGTTTTTTTGGCTTTGTCCTTTTTATTTTTTATTTTGAGACAAGATCATGCTTAGTGCCTCACTATGTTACTAAGGCTGGCTTTGAAATTATGATCTTTCTGCCTCAGCCTCCTGAGTAGGTGGGAATACAGGTCCTGGCTGAGCTCTGTCAAACTCTGATGGAGGTTAGGTGCATTAGATGAATTTTTAATCTATGATGTTTGTTCCCATTCCCATGAAGATAGGTTTATGGTAATGCTATCATGTCATAAGTCAAGGAGCATCTATATTTTGTTCTGTGTTGTGTTAAAGTCTGGCATGTGAATCAATTGCCAGGATAAAGATCTATCATATGGGCCTTGATTATTCACCAACAGCGTGCTTGATGGAACAAAAAGGCAAATTTACACTCTCCTCTGAAGCAGGGTCACCCATCTCCTCCTGTTCTCAGATATCTGAACTGCAGGTTCTCAGGCCTTACACACTAGGGGCTTTCCTAGTTCTCAGGCCTTCAGACATGGACTGAACAATAGCACTGGGATTTCTGGGCTCCAACTTGCAGGAAGCTCACGGTAACTTCTCACCTCCATAACCACCTGAGTACATTCTCTTAGTACATCCCCTCCTGTAGGTCTCTATTAGCCTGTTGCTTCTGTTTCTCTGGAGAACCTTGATATATTGGCTTAACATTGGAATTCCAAGATGCCTTAGAGCGCCTTCAGCCCAAATAAAAAAAAAATCAGAGGCTCAGGAGATATTATCCAGGGTGATTGATAACAGGCAGTGGATGATGATGTTGAACATTTTTCTCTTTACATGAAACTTTTGTAGAACAAAAAAATTAAATGATTCCCTCATTTAGGAACCACACTGAAATGAAGTACCTGGCCCACAGTGTTTGGAAAGGCCCAGTCCTAATGTCCACTCTATTGACAACCAACTCTCTACGTTAGCCTCTGCAGACCTAGGTGTGAAAGTGCTCCTCTGACAATGTGGCTGCCTCCTCAGCCCCCAAAGGCAGATGCCATTGTCCTCCCTCGCACTGCACAGTGCCACTCCCATCGCAAATACTGAGTTTGTATTCTTTTGAGCACAAACATCACATCTTCTGTAACTTGAGGCAAACTCCACACACATCTTGTTGCAATAGGAGACCATAAATAGATAATTTACTGTAATGTCACAAGTGCTTACAAAGACATGAACAAAATATTTCTTTTCAGTTACACCAGTTGAATTTTTCTCTCAAAGCGTCTACAGAGAAAATGGCTCTGTAGCTCTGAGTTCTTAAATATCATTAACTCTAATTGACTGGTAGAAATTCAAAGTAAATACTACACTAATGCCTATAAAACAAGCATCTCCAAACTGATCCACGTATGCGGTGAGGAAGAGAATAACAACCGCAATAGCACCTCTGATGGGGGAGAAAGCAAGGAAACACACAAATCCCTTTAAAATAAATGTGTCAAAAGCGGGACTCAATAAAGCATGGTTGTAACATGAAACAAGTCTCATAATAGCTGATTGTGTTGTTGGGCACAGGTTTAGAAATCCTTCTTCCAGCTAGTTCTGGCCTCAGGTTAAAAATCTGCAATCTGTTAAGCAATAGCAACCTTTAAGGTAAGAGGGTCATCTTACTCAATATGGTTTTACTCGGGAGGAGAAACTGGAACTCACTAAACGTCAAGGGCCTGCTGCCTGTTCCCCTGTGCACTAAGGGATGGAAACATCTCTCTTCCCTTAGAACACCAAAACTATAATTTTTTTCAATATCTAAATTCTCACCATAAATCTAAAAATTCCTTTCAGTCCCTCCCTTCTCTCCCTGACCCCGCACCACAGGAATGATTGGATATTAGTGTCTTCATAATATTATTTTCACTACTTAAAATTTTCTAAGCAATTAAATGGATTCACTAAATTCCTCAGCTTGCCTCCAAACGAGGCACGTTCATATTGTTTTTGCCAGAAAGCATAATTGTCTTTGGGGAATGTATATAATATGAAGTGAGTGCACCCCATTTCCTTTCTAAAAACTGAAATAACTTGCCATCTTAGAAAATAGTAGAGGGTTTATTTACATATTACAGACTAATGGTATTTTAGTTCACTTCTTCAGATAGTACAGTACTGAATCCATATTTCCAAACGTTTACAGTCAGCACTATCAGTTAAAGAATGACAAAGCAACACTCAATTTTTTTATTTACATATTCTGTTTTGATCTTTGCAAAGTCTTCATTTTTGGATAAGTAAATGAATCAAATAAGCTTGTATTTAATCATCAGCTCTAACTAAGCTTTTTTGGTTGGTGGCAACTCATATTTTCTGGTCTCTCCCTGTATTTGGAACATTTGATGAAAGGGAAGCCAGCATCTAGACTTCAGACCCTTGCTCCAGTCACCGTAGGAATTTGCCTTCTGTGTCTCAGTGGGTATCATACACTGTGTCTTAAAAGAAATCAATTTAAAAATTGTTTCTTATAAACATTAGATTCCTCTAGATATTTTAAAACTATTCATCAAGTGAATTTTGGGAACTACAAATGCCATGTTCTTATTCTTTCTTTAGTCTATTTTCCCTGCCTCTGGTTAATCTGTACAATTCCACTAGCTTGCTTTTAAGGTGTCATATTACAATTACTCAGAGAAAAAAGCTACAAGCAATGAAGGTGATGATCTGTAGAATCATTTGTCAAGTCACATCTTGAGAGACGAGTTAAAATGTCAGTTTGAGGCTAGCTTGTGGAAAACAGTGAATTCTTGTATTTCACTCTAAGCCTGGTAGAGGAGAGGAATCATAGCCAAGTGTATAAATTGTAAGTTTTATGCAGGACTCCAGAGTGAATAGAAAAGGCTAGCACCTCATGAAAGCCCAAACAGAGAGATTCTTGCAAGAGGTAATATAATGGTGTGATAATGATGATAGAGATCAGCGGAGAAGGGGAAGGAAAGGAGGAAAGGATCCAGGAAGGGAGGGAGGGAGGGAAGGAAGGAAGGGATGATCAGAGATATTGAGTTAGCTTAAAGTGTGTCAGGCACTATATCTAAGCCTGCAGGTGTATTTGTTTTTTTGTTTTTTTTTCATTTAGTATTTCAAAAAGTTTACAAGACCAATAATACTTAAGATCAACAGAACTGTAAAGAGGGTGAAGAAGAAATCATAGATGTAATTGAAGTTCCAAGTTTGCATGACATAGATAATGAGGCTGTGAGGTCTGAAATCATTTTTAAAATAAGTTTGGGAAAAGATTCCTGTCAGAAGGCTCTAACCTCTATGTACTATCCGTTCTTTCAGCATATCACATAATAAAACCTCATTAATTTGCCCTAACTAGGGGCACTTGAGCATGGTGATGTCATTCTGAATGAAAGAAAATTTTCAATAGAGAAGAATATTTTGAAGAAAATATAACTTTATTAATCCAAGTTCATACAGTAAAAGAGCTGGCAGGTACTGATTCATAATAAAAGAAAGTGTTGCCTGAATTGAAAATTCTTGTTAAAGTTTTAATAAATATATGTTAAAATTAGTAGGGCTGCTATTTGAATGGAAATATGTTCAACATTTGCACTCAGAATACACTTATATTTGCTTTTTATTCTGTTGTTTTCTTGATTAACATTTTGCTGACTGACTCTTCCTTAAAAACTTTGCAGAATTTCCTGAGAACAGAATAATATCCAACTCACTAGATGATGACCCATAGAAGATTATATTTTGATTTGATTACATAATGTTCTCATTCTAAAATGATTTTTGTTGGTTGTCACGTCATGCACAGTCCAGGTGGAATGAACGAGCACAGTTGCAATTCTCTCTCTTTTTCTGTTTGGCACCAGGGATTGAACTCAGGGGCACTTAACCACTGAGCCACATTCCCAGCCCTTTTTAGTTTTTATTTGGAGATAGGGTCTTGATAAATTGCTTAAAGCCTTGGTGCAACACTCAGTTATTTTCAGTTGTTTTTTATATTCTAAAGTACAAAATTTTGTTTAAACTTTCCTCCTTAATTTTCAATTTATATATGACTCACATATGCTATTACACCCACAGTCCCACCCTCCTGCACTTTCCCCATGTCAGCTACCATATGAGACATACGTAAAGCTTTACATGGATAATCTCAATCTTCATAGCAACCCTATGAGATGGTAATTTCATGCCCATTTAAGAGAAAGAAACTTGAGATATAGAGAAGATAAGAAATTTGCCACAGTTTAATAATAAGTAATAGAGTCAGAATTTAAACCTTAGCACTTAGGTATTAAATCCTATATGCTAACCAAGTTGCTAGAGAGCCTCTTGCTCTCTGACACCACTGTGCACTGGAGTTGACTAGCATTACCTCTCCAAAGCACATTGGACATACCTCTTTCTAGCTTTGCATTAAGGGGCATCACATTGGTTGCTTGAAACTGGCCATAGTGGGTGTATTTATGCTATAAAAATTAGCTATAAATCAGGGTTTATTTTTGCCCCAGAGAGCTGGGGTCCGGTGTTTATACTTGGAGGTTCCAATCTTGTGGTTGGCTCATAAGACCATCCTGTCAAACCAGATTCTTACATTGAGTTAATCATTTGCTGATTGTTTTTGCAGAGTGACTCAAAGTGTACCATATTGACGTAAAAACTAACTTACTCACAGGCCATATGTGGTCCATCTAACTTTCATGTTGACATGACATTTATCTAGATGAAAACAGTGACTTTGGTCATCCAGCAAGTTCCTGGGCACTACCCCACATCCTCTCAGCCTCAGTGTTTCCATGCAGACTTCCTCTATAGGCACACTGACAGAGCCTACTGCTAGTACTAACAGTGTGATTCTCTCTCCCCTTCCAGTTCTTCTTGGATACCACAGTGTGTATCCTTGTTGGAACCCACTTTGCATTTCAAATCCACAGTTCTAAATTACAGGGTGTCAAACTGGGGGCGAATCTCCACCAACAGATAGAGCAAGTAAAAACCGATTTTTCTATGTGAATCTGGTCTCACAAAGGTGAAATGCAGTGTCTACTGCTCAGATGGCCCCACTGGCAATGAACACTGTGTATCCATAGCAGTGGTCAATCAGTAATGAATCCGTATGTTTGTTTTCTTCTTTCCCCCATTCTACTCTTTCCCTGTCTCTCATCTCTGTTCCCTGATACTAGTTCTCAAATAAATTGCCCTCCTATGAGGCTTTATCTCTGACTCTGTTTTCGGGGGCACTGTGGGTTAAAACATCCCCTTTCTGAGAACTTCCTGTACATACCCCAGTCAAGGAGACCTAATGAAACCAAGAATTGGATATTGATTCTTTCTGTCTCCAAATATCTGAACATGTATGTCATTCATAACAAGCCTTGGCTCTTTTGAAGAGCTAAAATTCTAGCAAGAAAGATGATCATTACACAAATAATTACATAAATATTTAATTTTCCTCTAATAAACATGACAAAGGAGTCTGGTCAATTTATTTCAGTTCAGAGTGTGTGAAAGCCAGCACTACCCTTTTTTTAGTGGTCCCTGAAATGCTTCTTTCTACAGAGGGGACCCTGGCATCCCTTGCCTAAGGCAATAAAAAATCAGCATTAGAAATCATTATCACTATACTGGGGTGGCACAGGTCATCCTATAAAATACCCATTCTGAGATCATAGGAGTCAACCCAGGGGGGAAAGAAGCAATCCTTTCATAAAAGAGAAACAAACCTCACTACTCAGATAAATTTCCCCGTGGAAAATACAAATCCCCAATTACTACCCAACATGTGCAAGATATAAAGCCTCACTCAGAGATGAGGATCTGCACGATATTTAACAAATTACTAGCATCACAGCATGTTGGATGGAGATTCAGGAGCAGACCAGGCAGGTTAAAAAAGAGAAGAAAGAACCCCAGAGTGCTTGCTTTCAAAATCCTATGTGAAGTCAAGTAACTTTTAAAAAAAAAATTCTCCATTTTCTTTCTAGATTTTCTTTGTTGACAAACGCCAAAGACCCAGCTCACGATGGAGTTGAGCTGGAGTAAATCTGATTACCTTAAATGTCTAGTTTTAACTTTTCTTGATTTTTTCTATGGCCTTTTCAATGATAAAGGCATTTAGGAGACCAGAATAAGAAAAAAATGAAAAATATTGATCTTCTAAACTCTCATATTGGTTTCAGTCACCAGTATTTTGGGGTAAAAGAGAATTGTGATGTTACAATATGAGTATTCTGTGGTGTTTCAAAGAATCTCCATCTCACACATCAATTCATTTCCTGATTTAATTATTTTAACAGATGTTATTGAGTACCTAAAATTGCCAGGCACTGTGCTAGGCTCTGGGAGCATAACATAAACATACACTTTAAAAAAATTCACCACATTGAAGTTATAATAAATAGCACACTGAAGGTGACTGTAAAGTATATAGTCTTGAATTTTACCTATTTCACAGGCACAAGTGCCCCAGAATGTATTGATGACCAACATTTCTGGAAGAATTTTTATTTTTATTTTATTTTTTTTATTTTTATTTTTTCCACATTATTAGAAGTATATTGCGATACAGGATACAGATGAGGGGGAACATTGTCAAAACTGTAGCAATCAATGTGTATAAACTTTGATAACCAGGGGTAATGCTAACACATAGATAAGCTACTATGGGTTTCATCTAATGCAGTTTCCCCCAGAAGAACTCATGTGTTAAATGGGTATCTAGTGTAGGAATAACATCGGCTTCTGGAATGGTTCCCCCATCTTCCCCATCACCAGACTC
>PVKS010026337.1:0-28776 GCA_004027875.1 Aplodontia rufa | reverse complement strand
GTTATAGTAAATATTTTGCTTAACATGTGTTTTAGTCAGCATTTTTGTCACTGCAATGAAAAGACCTGACAGGAGGAAAAGTTTAAGTGGGGATTCATAGTTTCAAAGTTCTCAATATATGCATGGCCAACTCCATTCCTCAGGACCTGAGATGAGGCAGAACATCATTGTGGAAGAGTGTGGCAGAGGAAAGCAGCACCAGGAAAGAGAGAGAGAGAGAGGGAGGGAGAGGAGGAGGGGACAGGGGAGGGGGAGGGGCAGGGAGTTATGCTCAACCTGGACAAAATACATAGCGCAAAGGCAAGCTCCCAAGGACCTACCTCTTCCTACCACATCCTACCTGCCTACAGTTACCATCGTTAATTCCTATCAGGGGATTAATGCACAGATTAGGCTACACCTCTCATAACCCAATCATTTCACCTCTAAACTTTCTTGCATTGTCTCACACATAAACTTCTGGGGGATAAAACACTAGCAACATATAAAAAAGGTCCTAATTTGAATTCATTCAAACCATATCTATAGTTGGTATATGAAGAAGTAGACAAAAATTTTAAAATGCCTTTGATAAAGTTGTTTGGATCTATAATAAGTAGCAATCAATATCTTTGTTACAAGTAAGGCTTTGATATGCAATAAACAGTCTGCATTGAAATGTCAAACAAATATTGTTTTTGTTCAGCCAATAATTATCAGTGTGGACAATCTTGATTAACTGTTCAAGCAAATAGAAAATTTGTGGGTAATATAACAATTGAATGTGAATTTTCAAATTTCTGTGAAGATATAGATTAGAGAGTAAAACCAGACTCACTTTCCCCCTCAGTATGACAGTGGTTGTCAAAGGGAAATTGCTTCAGAGAGCTTTGCAAATGAGGAATAAGAGTGTTTCTTTTTTTATTAAAGAGTCACAGAAATATAACAGATTAAGGTCTATTGTGCTGATTTCAGGCACCTTTGCTTTGTGACATCTTTCAAAAATATGTTTAGTAAGATTAAAATCTATTGATCTGATTTCAGTCACTTTTGTTTTATGACATATCTCAAAAATAAGTTTAGTAACTTGAATAGTCCAAATATATTACTTTTGTGGCAGCATGATATATAAAATTGGTTATAAAACAACAGGAATTCTTAAGAAGTCCAAACTGGTATATTTTACCCAGTATATTTATGATTCTTTTTCAGCCCTCAAATTTCTTCTTCACTTGTCAGATAAATAAATGATGCATTCTTTGAGAGATTAAAAAAATTAAATTCAACAAAAATGAAAAAATGCTTTACATAACTAAATAGAAAAAAAGAAAAAAAAAAGAACAGAAGAACAGAAATCTGTTAACCATTATGCCTCTAACCTGGTCATTGCAGTGCTTTGGAAGGTTTTACACTAATCAATTTAGCATCTTTTAGCACACAGGGCAGTGTAAGGAAATGATGCCAATGGAGGAAATGAAGGAAAAAGAGAACAATTCAAAGTGAAACAGGTTTATTTGGGAGAAACCTGCTGTGGTGGAGTGGGTCCTAGTGGAGCCTGAGGCCATCTTCCATCTACAGTCTGGAGGTTGGGGAGAGAAGGGGATCATAACCTTGCTAGGGAGTTGTCAGGGAAGAGTCCATTCTTCTGATGATGGAGTGTAGTGTTTAGGGTTTCTTTGAATGATGGAGGAATGTTCTGGGGTTTAGGGACGAGTAAGTCAGATTAATTATGAGGTGACCCATCCTAAAATGTTCCAAAATGGTGTTGCCTAAGTCAGATTTTACCTAATAGGCAAAGGATTCACTATGAAATCTAATACTTTCTAATTCCATGTTTGATTTAAATATCTAGAGCTATATATAAGGCAAAAAGAATCTCCATATAAACTCCTTTAAGATGATTTACATTTGCTAGTTAAGAATTTATGATTTGGCAATAATGAAGAGTAAATGAAGTAATCAAGTTGATGTGAGACCTGATCTCAACTTATGATATTAATTATTAGGTTTAACATAAATAAGTTGGTGAAAAGCTTGAAATAATATTATCCATCTCATAGACACATCTTAATATTATTAATTTAGAATCTGTTTATTAATCTTATTTAAATTCTTGTGTTACTCTTGCTTCCTAGTTTATTTAAAATGATTATGCTATGCCTGCAATGAAGATGTATTAAGTGGTTCACAAATGAGAAACTCTGCTTTATAAAATAAGAGATTTGTGCTGCAAATGAGACTTTCCTTAGTGCATAGAGAAGGTTGATTTAAGGTTTAGAAATGATAATTAATTGGAAAGAAGTTCATTACCTTAAAAATTGAGTTAAAAGTCCATTCATTTTTAATTATTTTTGGTAACCAGATTTAGATATATGGTAATACAATTATTAGTGCATCTAATAGATGGTTTGGACTCTGCTGTTGTCAACTGAATGAATGCTTTCAAAAGTACTCTGTTATTCTTTAAGAGAACCAATGGAGTTCTCAGATGTGCTCTAGCTGGTTGATGCTCCTACACAAATCCTTGGTTTCTGCCTGTGGCACACTACCATATCAGGGTTGGGAGGTAAGTTTGTATAATTCCCAAAAGAAAAAAGACAGTAGTCAAACAAAAAGAAAAAAATCACACAGTAAGGAGGCAATCAGCTAACTCCAGAATGTGCACGTAATGACCTGGTTTCTTCAACACACTGTACACATTTTATTTTTTTAAAGAGAGGGACAGTGAGAGAAAGAGAAAATTAATTTTATTTAGTTTTTCATTTGGATCTCATTGATCCAACACTTTGTTGTGTATGTGGTGCTGGGGTACCAACTGGCATCCCTGTGCATGGGAGGCAAGCGCTGAAACAGCCGAGCCACTGCTCCAGTCCCGATCATTCATATTTTAGAAAGTGGGAGAGAGAGTGGGTTGCTAAAGAACAAGGAAGACTTAAGGGGTATAACGATCAAATGCAATGTGTATACCTTATTTAGATCTTGCTATGGGTTGCATGTCCCCTCTAAAACTCATGTTGAAATTTAATTATCATTGAACAGCAGTAAGAGATTAGACCTTTAAGAAGTGGTTTAGGTCATGAGGGCCCTAGGGTTAGTTTAATGGGAGTGAGTTCCTGCTAAAGAGGATAAATTCAACTTATTTTTCTGTCTTCTGTGTTCACTTGTTCTTCTGCCATGTGTGATAGACACATAGACCTTTGCCGTAAGCTGGTACTATACTCTTGCACTTTCTAGGCTCCAGATCCATGGGCCAAAAGAACTTCTATTGTTTGTAATTTATCTTCTTTGTATTATTCTGTTACAGCAGTAAGAAGACTAAGGTCAATTGAAAGAAAACAGCTACAAAAATAATTATTGACATAATCAAAGACTATTGAACATGTATTGATGATATTAAAGAATTAGTAATACTTTATTTGGTATGATAATTTAACATATTGGTGATGTTAAAAATTTGCTTTTATTTATTAAATGAACTGCTGATGTAGTTAAAATTTCCAAAAAAGCATTAGAGGAGAGTGGCTAAAATTGGATGTATAAAATATTGGTAAATGTTGAAGCTGGATGAGTGATATATGAACTTTCCTTACACTACTGTCTTAATCTTTTTCTTGTTGGAGCAAGAATAACAAAACACCATAGACTAGATAGCTTATAAACAACAGAGGTTCATTGTTCATATTTCTGGAGGCTGGAAAGTATAAGATCAAGGCATTGGCAGACAAGGTGCCTGGTGAGGGCCCACTTTCTACCTCGTAGATAGCTAGCTATCTTTGCTGTTTCCTCATGTGATAGGAGAAGGGAAAGGGGGTCTCTCTTAGGCCTCTTTTATAGCAGTAGTACTCCCATTCACGAGGACTCCACATGAATTGTCTTATAGCTTCCTAAAAACCTCACATCCAAACCCATCACCTCCAGGGATAAGGTATCAATACAGAATTTTTTGGGAAAGCAAACATTCAGATCATAGCAACTATGCTTTCTGCTTTGTAAAGAGTTTATAGTTTTTCTTAAAAATTTTTGATTTTTATTACTTATTATAATGACTCTTTCAATAGACTACTGTATAAATTCTTTGGTTCACCAATGCAGGTGTCTGCAGAGCCTTGGCAAGCAACATATTATTGGTAAATTTGATGTCATCATAAGCATGTGATTTCAGAATAATGTAATTCTGTAATTAAATAGAAAAACTATTATTCAAATACTATTTTTATTTAACTGATTTTCATATAGAATTGCACCTTTTTATTTGAAATGCATGCAAAAAAGTGCATGAAATAAATGTGAAGTTTAATTAAAAAGCAAATATATGTAACCTGTACATTAAGAAATAAGATGTTAGAACAATAAAAATCTACTTATGTAACTTCTCGATAATACCTCTAGTTCTTTCCTTTGATTCTGACATAATTTTGACTGTTTTTGAATTTTTTTTTTTTTGGTTTTGAATTTTAAATATATAGAAATGATTTGATACAGCATTGTAGTTTTGAAATTCCCTCATTTCCCCCTTGTTTCTGTAATTCAGTCATTTTATAGTTACACAGTAAGCCCTCTGTGTCCATGGGTTTCACATATGTAGATTCAACTAACCATGGGTTGAGGTTATTTGAAAAAAATTGCATCTGTACTGAACATGCATGGAGTGGTTTTCTCACTATCGTTTCCTCAACAATACAGTTTGATAAGTATTTGAAAACCATTTATATCAATTTTGGTATTATAAGTAATCTAGAGATAATTTAAAGGATATATGAGATTATGCATAGGTTATGTGCAAATTCTATAACCTATCTTATAAGGAGTGAGAATGTTTCCAAATTTTGGTATCTGAGGAGGTCCTGGAACTGATCACCCAGGGTTACAGAGCAACCACCATACTTAGGGTAGGTTAAAAGGCAGAGAGGGCCAGAGCTTAACTGCAAAGCACTGTATCTACACTTCTTATCCAATTTTTGAGTATAAACATTTCTAAAACATTCTTGAGTAGCAAGATTATAACTTTTAGAGCTGCTAGAATCGTATGTCATTTTACATGAGGGTCTTGAGCATTTCTGTATTTTGGTATCTACATGAAGTCCTGGAGTCAATTCCCTATGGATGCTAAGGGACAACTGTAGAGAAAAGTGCTGTTGCTGCAAGGTACATTCTTATACATGTAATTTGAGGGACCTGGGCACAGTTTTCTGAAGACTTCACACCCAGGTGCGGAATGCCTACAGTGTGCTGTTCTTTAACATAGATGCTTACCTAAATCACTTGCATTGGTTTTATTAGCTTTTCTAATTATGCATTATTATCTTAATTTCACCCCTGTTTTGTAAGGATTATTATTATTATTGAGTTCAAAATGTTGCTAATTTTCATATAATTTCTTCTTTGATCTGTTTTAGATGACTCTTTTTTTAAATGAAAACCTGAAATGTGACAGACAGACATATAGAAAAGCGAACGAGTTCAAGTAACATGGCAAAAACAAATAGCCTTATAAATTTGCCAGCTTGAAAACCCTCTCATGAAACTTCCAAGACCAAGATGGGACTGTGGTAGCAGAGGCAGAGCTTCTTTAAGGAGACACTGTTAGGGGGCTGGAGGAATTGCTCAGTGATTAGAGCGCTTGCCTGGCATGCGCCAGGATCTGAATTTGAACCCCAGCACCACATACACAACTAAGTGTCAGAAATACAAAATCCAGATGAAAAAAAAAAATAAAAAAAAAAAAGATGACAGTGTTGGAGCCATGCACGTGTGGAGCTGGAACTTGAGATCATTTGCATGTAGATCAGATTGTCTTAATATTTTTCTCTTAGCTGCTTTACTCTCCTAAATCCAGTACAAACCATTGAATGGCAGGCAGTTAATAAATGAATGCGCATGATTGTGTTCCCATAAAATTTTATTTACGCAGAACAAATGTTGGGTTGGATTTTGTCTTCAGATTATATGTTGCTGATGTCTGGCCTATATTCTTTCTTTTGACCAATGTAGCAGCTCATTAATTCTCTTCAGTTTTACCTATTTGTTGTTAATCCCATTCATTTGCAGGATGTCTATTTGCTATTTTTTTCCAATCTGTGGTGTCACCTTTTATTATTTCCTCTTTTTAAAGATATTTTAAGTTTGACTTTTTTTTAGCCATAGTGATTCAAGTCAGCATGGTGGTTTTATGATTTATACTTATAGTTTCAATATCTGAAGCCTTTGGTGCTTTTCTTCTGATGTTTTTGATCATGACACTTGAACCTTCAATTTTCCTTTTATCATGTCTTCTCAATATTCTTGCCAAATTTTATTTTGTAGAAAAAAAGTGATATTCATTTAGGGTTGTAATTCTCAATGTGTGGTCTCTAGACTTGCATAATCAACACCTCCTGAGAATTTGTTAGAAAGGTAAATTCTTTGGCCTCCCCACGGATCCACTGAATCAGAAAGTCTGGGTTTGAAGCTCAGCAATCTGTGTTATAATAAACCTTCCATGTTATTCTGATGCAAGTTTTAGTTTGAGAATCAATTCTGTAAGAAAGATGTTCAGTGTTTATATTAAATGCCTAGGCGTTTTGGAGTCTGATGAAATTCACATCTTGTGTTTCTTTTTCTTTTTCTTTTTTTTTTTCTTTTGGCTTCTCAGATAATGTCAATTTGGGTGGCTAATCTTTTGTCGCTCCCCGCAGGGTTCTGGAGTGGGGGAGCGGGCGGAACGACCTCGGCGGACCTTAGCTGTTCCCCGGGGGCCAGCAGGACACTGGGAACCTGGTGCTGGCAGGACAGGGCTGGGGACAGGGGAAGAGGAGTCGCTCCCTGCAGCGTTCCTGAGCGAGGAGCGGGCAAAACGACCCAGCAAGCCTGGGCCGTCCTCCGAGGGGCCAAGTTAGGGCAGGGCTGGGGAAAGGAGTCGCTCCCCCGCTGCACTCCAGAGCGAGGAATGGGCAGAACGACCCAACCCTGGGCCGTCCTCCGAGGGGCTGAGTTAGGAAGGGTTGGGGAGCCGGGAACAAGGGGGCGAATGCTGGTGGCTGGAACACGGGACCTGCATCTTCTACTGCTGCTGATCTCTGACGTCTCTGCTGATCTGTCCGGTTCTATGTGTCTTCTCTGCTTTCTTCCTTCAGGACAGGGCTGCTTTCCTCCTGGCTTCCTTCTTCTCTGGTTCTATGCTTTCTCTTTGGCTGCTTGCTTCTTTTGGCTGCTTCTTCTCTGGCTGCTTTTCATTTGGCTGCTTCCTTACCTGACTAGTCGCTACTCTATTTATCCATTACAACAACCAATAGGGTACAGTGCAAACACCTTTCTCCAATTGTAACAAATGAGTGGCCGAATAGCTTAGTCATGCGGTCAGGCAATTTGCTAATTACAAGCCAGCTGGACCCCTTAGAGTTGTTTACCACCAATTCTTTTACAAGCCAGCTGAGCCTCATGTTCCCAACATGTTTGACTTGAGTGGCAAACTGACCTTGAGGGTACAGCCACTGCAGCCTCTGCTTATTGTCATAGTCTCCTACTAGGCTCCACCCTGAGCAGACGTCACAAATGAAAGAATATTTGGTGCTATATTCATCTGGGTTCAAAAATGCCCTTCAGTTATGGTGGTATTTCCTTACCATCTTGTTAGCTCCTTGATGTGTCTAAGATGAATTTTTGTTTTAAATTTTATCTGCAATTTCAGTTTGTTCCCAGAGTTAGTCCCAATTTCCTGGCCCTATATTGTGGAAAATGACCTTTTTCAGGTATGTTCAGGAATAATTCATTTTATCTGAAATTCAAGAATAAAAAAAAATGTGTAGACAGATTATCTTGGTGAGAACATGACAATGATTCAAAATATTCTTAAAATGCTTACTCTGGGTTTTGAGATTAACACCTCCGCCAAGCACAGATTTACTTTCAAAGAAAGCATTTGGCCTTGTTAAAACTGCTCTCTGTGGATGGCGAAAGTTTTTCCTTCATTCATACATCAGAAGTTGTTGAGAGTGATGCAGCACTTGCCTGAGACTTAAATCTAATCTTTGACAGCGCATTTGTGTACTTATTTTGAAAAATATTCATATTGGCAGAAAGTTGATGGGTTCTATCATTCTGAGATGGAATGTTGCTGAAAGGAAGTGAATTTATTGACTGTTGAAGGAAAATAACACATTTATGCAAAATGATTCTGTAGAGCAACATCTGTTGTTTGCTTTTAAAGGACATATTCACACAAGAGTACAGACAGAGAAATAAGTGAATTTAATTTAAGATCCCGTACATCCTCACTGGGACCTTTTTAAAGATAATGTGATTTTTATTGTGTTTGTATGGACAGGTATTGAAATTTCATAAACCAAGGTGATGGGGTAGATAAGGTAGCATTTAATGTAGCTGATGAAGTCTAGAGAATAAAAGGTAGAGTCTAGTGAAAACAGTCCAAATACAATACTCTGGAGAAATGGAGATTAAAATAAAATCTTGTCTTTATAAATGACAGTTCCATCCTTTGACAATACTATTCTTAAACTACAAAAGTAAATGCCAAGACACCCTAGCTCAACTCACCAGTAGCCACACTTGGAATCAGATGTGGAGATGATACTGTTAAAAAAAGGATTTGAAATAGTATCTCAGAATATTTACCAGGATATTTTGATTAATAATCAAAACACTGATTAATGTTGAAGCTGGATGAGTGATATGAACTTTCCTTACACTATGGTCTTAATCTATTAGACATTTAATGGACACAGAATCACATACCAGACCTACTGGAGAGCTGGAGCCCAAAATTGAATGAGTCATCCATGAATATAACTCCCAATCAACCAATAAATGTTCCCAGGATAATCCTAAAGTTATTGGTTTGATAGGGTTTATGGCGAAAAAGCTAATTAGCAAGGTTATATCTGCCCTCATATTATCTGTTTATGTATTTGCCCTGAGATTGGGTACCATACAATGAATAATTGGTGACCATGAAATGATATTATTAACAGAATTGTGATAACAATTGTAACCTTATATTTTATGTAAAGTATTTGAAGTACTTGGATGTTGAAAAATGCTTTCAGAATATGATTACTGATTACATGAAAATCTCTTTGACATAAAATCTCTTCTACTAATTTTCAATTTTTGCCTTTTTTTACATTGGGGTCTAAAAGAATAAAAAGTCTGAAAAATAATATGTATAGTCAAGATATTTGTCAATGACTTTTAAAATAAACTACATTAAACTTTCCCAGTTCTTCCTACAAATCTAAATTACAGATATCAGTCATACATGAGTTCTGTTTGGTAGTACAATAAAACTGTTGTTATTTAATATATGGAAGGGAAAGTATGAACTAAAACATACATAAGGGAAGATTAGAGTTTGATTTTGTAGGCTTATTATGGTTGTGCATAAATCAATCCTTTTAGGCATTTGTACTCTGTGGATAATACTTGTAGGCTAAATAATTGCCTGGGAAATCCTAGGCAATTGGCTGAAAAAATTAACATTGTTAAAAATATGTGAGTAGTCTGGCTGAAAATTATGAAAAGAAAAAAAAGAACAATAACTTTCCTACATATCAACAATAACCTCTTAGAAAATGTAGTAAAAAATAGATCCTAGTAATAAACACAGGAAAAAAATGAACAAACTAAATAATCTTAACAAGAAATACATAGGACTTATATGAAGAAAATAATAAGATATGATTGGAAGACATAAAAAATTTAGTAAGAAGAAACATTTCTTTATAGAAGGCAACCTGAATATAATAAAGATTTTATTTCATCTACAATTAAGTATACATATAAATACAATGGAATTGTAATAAAAATTTCAGCTGAACTACTCCAAAATTTACTGATAAATATAATCAGTAAAAGTAACTTAAGATATTAATTAAAAGAAGAGACATGGTATGAAATTTGCATTAGTTGATAATAAAGTATAATAGCAACATTCAATCAAAGCATATACGGGTAAAATTAAGTATGGATAAGTCAACCTTTAACAATCATGTATTATTCAATGTGTACTATTTGTACAACTGATTGTATATAAAGGAAAATAAAGTTGAATTGCAGTGCAAAATAACTTCTCATTAGTTCCTGATATAAATATGATTCACTGTATTAGGGAAGGATGAAATGGTTGTGTTAATGAGAAGTCTGAGAAGCAACTTTGGGATTCATTTCTGATGTAGTGATTCTGAGAAGATGGAATAACTCGGTATGCAGTTATTAATAAAAATAGTAAAAATAGCAGGGGCTGGAGTGGTGGCTCAATGGTTATGGCACTTGCCTGGCATACACAAGGATATGGGTTTAAACCCATGCATCACATACACAATGAAGCATCAGAGCAATGAAGGCTATATGAAAAACTAAATAAAATTGATTTTCTCTCTCTCTCTCACTGTTCCCCTCTCTTTAAAAAACAAAAACAAAAACAAACAAACAAAAATGAAAATGAGCCAGAATTTTAACAAGGCATCAAAACATGGCCTAAATATCAATCCTCCCAAGACTATTTGGCTGGGTAACTGTATAGTGTATGCTGACCCTGAACAAGGTGTGGCATTCACACAGATGTTCTGGAAGGCAACTTGGCATATCATGTCCCTATTGTTTCATTTAAAACAGAGATGTATCCCCAGGAGATTATACGATGTCTTAGTTTTCTTTTTTTCTTTTTTTTATTGCTGTCACCAGTATATCAGATAAGTCTAACTTAAGAAACCAAAGTTTATTTTTGGATCATAGTTTCAGAGGTTTAGTCCATGACTCCATTGCTCTGGGTCATAAAATATGATAGAGGATCATGGTGGAAAGACATGATGAAGAAAGCAGAGAGAATCAGACACAAAATATTATCCCCAAGGGTACAACCCCAGTGACCTACTTCCTCCAGTCACATTTCACCTATCTATGCTTACCACCCAGTAATCCATTTAAAATATTAATCCATCAAATGGATTAATACACTGATGAAGCTACAACTCTTGTAATCTAATTATTTTTTACCTTTGAACATTGCTACATTGTCTAACACACTTTTTTGGTAACAACTCATATCCAAACCATAACATAGAAGGAGTTCAAGAACAAAGAAAATTTTCAAGTAAGTAAGGTTGTTGGCTATATATGACTTCTTAGCCAACAACCTTACTTACTATATATATATATATATATAGAGAGAGAGAGAGAGAGAGAGAGAGATTAAAATTTTAATACATTAAGGTTAAAAAATAAAATGTTATTGAAATTATAATTTACATTTCTTCTAGCAATATTGAGTAGTTCTCAACATTTATTAGTAGGATATTTCTCTGATTTAACTACTTTTATATTTAGAATTTTAAAAAATTGTCATTTGGTGTATATGTTTACAAATTTTACACTAAACAAACTTGTTTGTTTAGGAAAAAAATAAAAAATATATTTTTTTCAAATCCACAAAGACTATTTACACAAAAATCAAAAAGGTTGTGGAGATGTTCTCTATAATAATGGAAGTTAAGTTTAGAAAACTAGGAACAAAATTATAATGTGCTCTTTTTGTTGAACCCCAAGGAAAGCAAATTGAATTTTATTCTAGAGGCAATAAAGAACAATTGGAAAATTTGAATGGGCATGTGGTGAGATAAATGCAGAGTTTTAAGCACTGTCGTTGCCGTTGTCGTCGTCATCATCATTATTTCCACTAGGGAAAATGTACAGAACAGGCTCCCGTCTCTTGAGCTTTGTTACCATGTGGTGACCTGCTGCTTTCTCCTTAAGGAATCCTAGATGTGGAAAAGAAAGTCTGGTATAATAAACAATAAAGTCCTGACAGCAAGCAAAAGCAAATTCTTGCTCCTGAGTAGTAATTTTGCTGCAGATGAGTATGTTAAAAAGAGAAAAAGTTCCAAAAACAAAACGAAGCAATGATGTGAGGTCCTCAAATAATTTACAATGAGATGGGTCAAATCCTGCTAACAAGAAAGTCTGAAGAGTAATTAGGTTAGGCAGCTGAAATTACATAGCTTTTACAGTTTTTCTAATGTTTTGCGATTAATCTGTTACAAAAGAATTATGGCCTTTTCTGATCTTAACTTTTTATTTTTGATCCAAGAGTACACAGAGCACAGGAGGAAGCCTCTGCAGGCTGCTATCCCGCTGTCTTTTCAATTTGCAGCCCAGAGGTTGGAAGTGTGAGACTTTTCAACCTGTGGTTCCAACAGCACTTGGTCAGCTGTCCCCAGAGAAAGTATTGTGTGTGGAGCTGCAGTTCCTCCTCTACCCAGCTTGGGCTGCCTGCCTGTATTCCTGACACTCTAGCCACCTCTGGGAAGGTGTTTGCAAATCATCAAAGGCTTGTACTGAGTGAGGAATGTGTTGAACTGACTTGAGAAAGAAGTGCTAGTGGAACAAGGGTGAAATCACTGGTGAGAGGCTCCTGTGGCTTTGGAGTAGGTGGAGGAGCCCAAGACTTCAGTCTTGCTTCCTTCACTCCTGAGCACAGAAAGGTAGCCCATCCTAGAGGACAGCTTCACAGTCCCTGATGAAAACTGGTGATGGGCCTGGTTTTTGGCACTTGAGGACAGCAGCGAGTAGGAGAAGGTCAAGGAGCTCCCACACCTTTTTATTTCTTTATTGAGATCACACATTATCTTACTTGCTTAGGGAGCTGATATACTCATTGCTATGAAATTATTCAGATAATATAGAACAAAACAGTTAAGTGCTTGCTATTATTTGGTATTGCAGAACAAATTTCCAACATTGCCATGACATTTTTTCAATAACATTTTTTTTTCTACATCAAAAAGATGATTGGGTACTCATTGACTTCTCAGGCATATCAAAGTAAAAATTAAACTGCTCAACCAAAATAATATAGCTTGACTGGAAAAAATATTAGAGAATAAATATATTGAGCTTTGATTATATGAAAGGTTTATGCTGGACACTTTGAAATACACCATGTTGTTTAGAGTCTAACCTATTTCTGATAATGGTCCAGTAGTGTTTCCACTGTGCCAGAAACTTGTGAATGCATTACTAGAATTAACAAAACAGTTCATTGATTTTCATCTGAAACTTGAAGTTGGATGGAGCCAGAAGAACCAGAATATCCTTTTTTGTTAGTTCATAGCTAAATTAGCAATTCCGTTTTTACCTGGTTAAGTTTGGATTTGCATTTCATTAAAATGTTTTTCATTTTTTATGTTTAAAAATAAACAAACATGTGTATGTAGGACCACTAATTGTGCATGAATAATCATGTCAAAGTTGAGGTTTTTCTCAGAATGTCCATATCTTTATTAGGGGAGATTGCACATTTTTATATTAATTAAATTTTAACCAATCACCATCTAAGGTGAGAATTTTCAGTACGACCAGTGAGACTTATTTTCTTTATATCAAATCTCTAAGTCAGATTTGATTATCATCATTTTACTTAAAAAGGAATGAAATACATTACAGCTAAATGGCTGAGTTCTTGTGGCTACTGATATGATTCAAGCTAAAAGATGACTTTACTATAAATCAGATCTTATTCACCTGCATGTGTTCAACCTTCTCCTGAATTTTGAAGCTGTACTTTGCTTTTATAACTAAACGGAATGACTTGAACTCCCATCCATGTATTATGGGCAGATAATATTCTTCTCAAAAAATACAGGAATTCTTTGGACATTTATGTTTCCATATTCGCTTCTTATTTTCAATTCTTGCTGACTCCAAATTATTATCACAATTGTCATTTTCTTTCTAGAATACTACAGACTATAAGGTGATTCTATATTTTGTGGAATTGTAGCATACCCATCATAGAGAATGTATCACAAGATATCTTTTTCTTCAAAACCAGGCCAATCTGTCTAAAGTTTTTCTATCCTAAAATCTACTCTTCTTTCCATTTTTATTCCTTTCTGTCCTAAAATCTGTTTCCCAAACAAGGAAAATAAACATTTAGTTATTCCTTTTACTCAGCATGCAAATAAAGTCACTGAAGTTATCCTATTTATCCTATGCATAAACATCTCTTTAAAAACCAAAAATACTGTCGTTTTTCCTAAAGATTCAGGAAATTGTTCTCTTATGAGTATTTCTGTCTATAGACTAGATATAGGTTCAATCACAGCTAGATTTTCAAAGCACAGCTTTTGCCTTTTCTGTTGTGCTGATTTCACCTTTGGACAGCTAGAATGCTAATGGGCAGTGGTGTGCCTTCTGGAAATTCTAATCTCCTTGTCTCCCCTCTAGCTAGCGATTACCAGCTGGACTACTTCCCATCAGAAATGCTTTCACATTTTGAGGCATAGGGACCTCCCCACTGCATTCTACACTTAGGAGAACCCTGTGTACCAAAAAACAGACAAAAAGTTATATATTAAAAAATGTAAGTGCCTTGATCACTCCAAATCTGTAACTATGCAAGAATACACTCTGAACGTCTACACTCAAAACTGATACTCTTTGAGTCCCGATAAACAGGATGTCTTTCTCCACATCCATGCGTAGGCAAAACGCAGTTCATTTGTGCCCAAGTGGTGGGAATTATTGAGGGTTAAGTGTAGCTGATTTTGGAGATGGACTTGTCTTTGGGGCTAGGGAGATTTTGCACAACAGGAGTTCTCAGATAAGAAGAAAAGAATATTAGCTAAGGCATCCAACTCTCTCTTTCACATGGCATAAGTAAAATCGATTCTTCCATAAGTATTATTTTGGAGTAATGTCAAGCTTGCATTTTCTTGTTTCTTTTTGTACTCCCATTGGTAATTGTAGAGGCAATCAAGAATTATGAAAGTAGCATATTTGCTTTTTATAATATTAAATAATTCATATTATATTTATATTTGAATATTTTAGATCTAACCATAATATATAATCTATAATAACAGTTTTCTTTATTTTCATTTTATTTTATTTTGGTACTGGGTAGTGAACCTAGGGGCACTTTACCATTGAACTGCATCCCCTATCCTTTTTATTTTTTATATTGAATCATCGTCTCACTAAATTGCCAATGCTGACTTCAAACTTGGAATCCTCCAGCCTCAGCTTCCAGAGTCAATAGGATTACAGGCATGCACTTCATTTGATAGCAGTTTTTAATATTATCAACAAGTTCTAAAATCATGAACAGTTTCATTTTTCTAAATGTTTTTAACACAATATTTAATTTTCAAGAAAATTAAGCTTTTCAGTTTAATATAAAAAGTTTGATTTTAACATATGATATTTATTGATTATAGTTGGATTTTACTTTTATAGTTTAATGGACAATTTTGAAAATAACATTATGACATTTTGAAAATAACATTATGTGGAGATGAAGCCAAGGAGGCCCTCATCAGAGGAAACAGATGTCCGTGCTATGTTATTGAATCTCCAAATCTGTGAGCTAACTAAACCTTTTTTCATTATATATTATTTAGATCAGGTATTTTGTTATAGCAACAAAAGAATACTAATACATCATTACCTTCAAACACTTTCAAGAACCTTCTAATCTATCCCCACTCAATTCTTCTTTAGTACTCTGGGCCCCTTTCAGTTCTTCGAAACATGCCAAGTACTTTTCTGCTTTCTTTTGTTTTCCCTAGAAAACACTTTACTCCTATATTCAAGAAATTTACTCACCTCTCTCCTTCAGACCTCTGCTTCAATATTACTGGTGAATGACATCTTTATCATTTTGTAGGAACATGATATTTTGACCCCAGCTGCTCTGTATACTTTGTTTCATCTTTCTTTGTACACTTAAGATAATTAATTTACTAGTTCTTTTATCATAATTACAAAAATTTAATAATAGCATCATATAAAATTGTTATAAGATAAAGTTGGTAAAAAATGAGTTATTAGAATTCTGATAACAAAGTAATTTAGATTTGAGGAGCAATCTCATCCAGCTACAAACTTTTCTCTTTGAATCCAGACTCAGATTTGCTTCTTATCCTTGTTGTGCTTTTTGGTGATTGGATTGCAAGTCTGGAATCATGTCTTGAAGTTATAAATATTAAAATTCTAATGAGTCTTGCGTATTTCAAGTCCATTCACTTTTAATAGAAGAAACTGAATATTTGATTATTGCTCTTATGTACAAGGTTGTCTTGCAAAGGTTATAATAAAACACTAATTCTAATAGATTTAATATCTATTGACAAGAGCTGAGCACCAATAGTGTAGTATAGATACAGCGTAGCCCCAGTGAGATCAGAATTCAATATGTTACATCGAACTTGTGACTGCACTAATTTCAATGTAAAATGATTTATTCCTTCCTTCTAAATGTTTTTTAAAATTAGTTTTGGATAAAATTATAGACTATTTGAAAATCAGCTAATGAGTTATTTTCAACATTACGATTGTTAATTCCATAGCCGTCTTTCACCACTTGCTTTGGATGTATGCACAAGCTAAGAAACATACTATTTCTCTGCAGTGCATCGTCCTGTTAGATCTGATTAACTCAGTAGATTACAAATTTTATCCTCTCAGGAAAATGTTTATTACTTTCAGGTTAGAGCTAACTTATTCTCTAATGATGTCTTAGTTTGTAAAACAAGCTAATCTTCATGTCCATGGGTGGTGAGGTAGAAAGATGAATTTAACAACCAGTTAAAATATTTATTTAGAAACAGCAGTCCATTCATAATTTAATAGTTTATTTCCTTTTTTCTTATCATAGGTTTATTTTGTTTGGGTGAGAAAGATGAAAGTTCTTATGCCCAAGGATTTGATAAAAGTGAGAAGCTCATTATATGGCCAATTGTTGTTGATAAGTTGACAGCTTTTGAACAGTCCCAGAAAATCTGTGACTTTCTCACTGCAGAACAAGTTCTATTAACAAGCCCCTACAGCACAGGTTAAACTATTCGATTATTCTTAAAGCATTTGACCTCTTTCCTTGTTCCCTGCAGGGGAAAGGCTTAACATGTAGCCAACAGTGAAGAATCCTTGCTGCAGGAGAAAATACTCTGTTTTTTTCCCTGAACTAGTTACCTGCTCAGCTAACTCATGGTTGAAATATCCTAGTTTACATTTAGTAACTATGAAGAAAGTACAGGCTTTTTTTTTTTCCTTTTATTTATTTATTTATTTTTGGTTTTTGGCTTCTGTACTTGCTTGTAATTCATAAATTTCTTTGTAAAGACTATTATGTTTATTTTGATATTTTCTCTAAAAAAACTGAAATCTTCAGTGCCATCTGATCTGCAAATTATCTTTTATTATAATTTCTTCAGTGGTTTATTGTTTTTCCTAATATATGAACAATAGTAAATGTGCACAGCAGTAGATGAAAACATACATTACGATTGGAGAAAAATAGCATGATGAACACACTTGTAGCCACCATGTAGGCAAAAAGATAGAATTTTACCCCATCTCAGCAGCTGATTGTACCTTTCTCACCCTGCCCTGCCCTGAGATAACTGCTTCTTGAATTTTATAGTATAGTACACATTTGTCTTTGTCATCTTTATGAATCTTTATCCAATCTTAATTAGCATATTGTTTAACTCTATATTTTAGAAAAATCATCGTGTATGTATCCTATTACTTGAGGTTTTGACCATTAATCCTTTAGGATATCCATATTAGTGCTTATTGCTGTTATTCAAATTTATTCATACTGTAGAGCATTCCATTGAATACATGGATTACACATCCTTCATCCACATTGATTTTGATGGTTCTTGGAGCTGTTTCCATTTCTGGCTGTTCTGACTGATGCTATTAGAAATGCCTATAATTTCTCCTGGGGTCCACATGCAGTATTTTCTCTATGGACCTCTCCTAAGAGACAAACTGCAGGATTATAAAGTATGAACATGTTGTATTACAGAATATAGTGCAAAATTTTTTCAAAGTGGTTCAAAAGATTTACACATGTAGTAGCATATGAGTTCTAGTTGCTCCATGTAGCATTACCTGAAAAATTTTACAGTGTAAAAATTAGTCTAGTATTGTCTTTATTTGCATTATACTTTTGTACTTAAGTAAAACACATTCTTATATTGTATAAATCATTTCTCGCTCTTCTATGAAGTTCTGGTTAATGTCTTTTGCCTGATTTAAAAAGAGTTTTCAATATATTGTACAGTCTTCTATAACCTTAATGATTCTTATCTCCTTGCCCTATCAGGTATATAAATAGATATATTAAAATCCTTTCTAGTTTTCCAGAACTTTGGATCCATTTTTTTTCTTGCACAGATTTATCCTTATTTATATGTGTGAAGAATTTTAATGCACAAAAACTCAGTGTCATTTTACTTTTTTGGGAATTGCAATTTTGTAGAAATCTTAAATATTTCTACTTGTATGGTATTTATTTATTGTACTTTTTATTCTTAGAAAAATTTCTTAATTATCATTGTTTGACATTAATATAGCCACGTGTTTTCTTTTATTTAATATTTGTACATACATAAGATAAAAGCTTTTATTTTCAACTTTTATCCATAAATGCTTTTTACCTGTCCCTAAAACAGAATACATCTTCATTTATTTATATTTTAAATCTTACCTGAAAATATCTTTTAAAGAACTTTTCATCCTTTTAATATTTTTTGATTTATTCCTGTTTAATTAGTTTATAGCTTGTTTATATTCAATCTTTACTGTAGCTCTTTTTCTTTCATTTTCTTCATTGTTTGAACTTGATGGCTTATTTTGTTCTTATTCCATTTTGAGTATTTTCTTTACTTTTCCTATATTGTGTTAACACAACTGTCTCAACTTTCAAACTTGTAGAGAAGACAACTGCCAATCTTGGTCACTTTTTAAAATGTAATATTTTCTCTCTAGCTGCTTTTAAGTTATTTTTGTTCACAGCTGTTCCATGATTTCAATTTGATGTATCTATGGGAGGGTTTTATTTATTCTGGTTTTTATTCCTTGTTCTTATTAAATATTGTTTTAGTCAGCTTTATCACTGCTGCAACTAGAAGATGTGACAAGAAAATTAGGAAGGAAAGTTTATTTGGGGGCTCATGGTTTTAGAAGTCTCAGTCCATAGAAGGCCAAATCCTTTGCTGAGGGCTCAAGGTGAGGCTGAATATCATGGCTGAAGAGTGTGATGTGGGGAAGTGACTCCTATGCTGATCAGGAAGCAGAGAGAGACTCCATTTACCAGATACAGAATATATACCACAAAGGCACACCACCATTGACCCACTTTCTCCAGCCACACCCTACCTGTCTATAGTCAGAGGTTTCATTCATTGATTGAATTTAGGGTCTCATAACCCACTCATTTCACCTCTAAGCTTTCTTGCATCGTCTCACCCATAAGCTTTTGGGGGACATCTAGTATCCAAACCATAACAGATATGTTAGTTGAGTTTTGTCCAGTTATGAAAATGTTCTTTTCTATTCCTTCTTAGAAGTATTGTCTCTGTCATGTTTACTCGAGCCTCAGATTCTGGGAATGTGAATGAACATACATTGCACCCTTTATTTCCACCTTTCATGTCTTAATTTCATCTTCACATTGTTTCCTCTGCTCTGTATTCTAAATTTATGACCATTTCCTTGGTTTAATATTTTAATTAATATGTTTCTTTACATCCATTTCTAGATTATTTTTTGTTTGTTTGTTTTGATACCAGGGATTGAACCCAGGGGTGCTTAATTACTGAACCACATCCCTTGGTCTGTTTATTTTTATTTCGAGATGGTACCTGTCTAAATTGCTGAGGCTGGCTTTGAACTTGTGATCCTCCTGCCTCAGCTCCCCAAGCTGCTGAGGTTATAGGTATGTGCCACTCTGCCCAGCTAAATTTATATTTAATGCAGAGACTAGTTAATACTTTACTTGCAGTTGTACATATTCATGTCTTAAAAGATTTATTTTTTCATATCTGCTTTGTTTTCTCATCTTTCAAAACTTATTCTTGAAAAAGACATGTTTATTTTATATTTTGTGTCATGATTCTGATTTTTGAAGTTTTGCGAGTCTCAATTTGCTCTTTGTGATTTCTGCTGACGACTTTTTGCTGATATTGCACTCTTTCCCTCTATATTTAATTATTTTAGGAAGTACGGTCTATAGTTTCCTTGAAATTTCATCCTTATAAATTCTTTGAAAACTAGGATGAGGGTGAATTCATCCAGAAACTATTTGCACTTCCAATGCAGAAATACTTGGACCATAACACGTTAAGTTTAAAGGTTTTGGGTCAGATGGACAGCGTGAATTAGTTTAGCAACACAGATGTGGGAAGGATTATGTTTCAAATTCTTAAGAGAAGTTTACTTTCTTTTATTAATCTTGTGCTTCATGACTGAGTTTACTATGCAGTTCTTTGGGGACAGGGATTTAATGACTGTTATATTAATATTAGATAGGTTTCTCCAAAGGAACCAAACTGATAGAATTTATTTGCCTATTTATTTATTTATTTATTTTAGAAAGTAGGTCATGTGAGTATGAACTCAAGCTGGGGAATCAGGAAAGGGGATGGTACAATTCAGTACAAGTCTTAAAGTCTGAGATCCAGGAGACTAGGGGTGAGTGCTCATGTAAATACCAAAGCTGAAGGCAGAAGGAGCAGGAGATCCAATGTCAAAAGCAGGAGAACATGGATGTTCCAGCTCAAGAAGAGAAAGTAAATTCATCCTTTCTGTGCCTTTTTGTTCTACTCAAGTGGACCCTTAACCAATTGGATGATGCTGGTTTGCACTGGAGAAGGCAGACAGACCTCCCTTACTCAAGTTACTGATCACATGCTGGTATCTTGCAGAGATACCATCACCAGTACACACAGAAATATCATTTCATGAGCTCTCTGGGCATTTCTCAGCCTAGACTAGTTGATACATAAAATTAAACATTACCATAAATCTGTCTCTTATTAGATAATTGGGCTCCTCCCTGAATGCTGGGAGGTCAGAAAAACCAATGCTCTGGTTCACTGGAATTAAAAATGCCCACAAACTCAAGGACAAATTCAGGCATTCTACTTTCTTCTTTGAATCTCTATTTTCTTCCTTACAGTTATATTTTGTATTTTCTTTTCATGTGTAAATTCATGACATTCTTTTTAATTTTTACCTCATCCATTTTGTGATTTTCATAGGGAGATTCTTCCATTGCTAGAATTAAACTTATTCAATGAGTTATTTTACATTATTTATAAACATATATCTGTTAATCTGTTTATTGCTTCATATATTCTGACATAGATAATACATAGATTATAAGACTCTTCCCTTATAAAACCAAATGACAAAATTTCAAGTCCTGAAATTGATATTAATAATATTAAAAATAAAAGAAAGTACGTAGATAACAACTATTAAGAAATCATGAATCAGAAACTTTTTCCTTTTTCTGAAGAGTATGGGATTTTTCAATAAATAAAGCAGATATAATTTCATATGGATCCAGAGAAAAATAAGCCAGACACAAGTAGACAAATACCACATGGTCTCACTTACATGTGAGGTGTAAAAAAGTCAAACTTATATAAGCAGAGAGCAATATGGTGTTTATCATGAGTTGGAGGTATGGAAACAAGGAAATGTTAGTTCATAGATGTCAGACAGGAGCAATAATTTCAGGAGATCAATTATTGTATATTGTAGTGACTACAGTTAATAATCATATAATGTATTTGTAAAAATTACTGAGTAGATTTTAAGTGTTCTCATCACAAAAATGTACATGAGGTAATGCATATGTTACATTTACTGATTTAGCCATTCCTTAAAATTCTTATATTTCAAAGCATTATGTTTTATGTCATATAATATTTAATTTATTCATAATAAAAATAAATGAGTCTTTAAAAAGTGGTCAAAGAGCAGGCCATATCTATCATTGAATCTATCTATTTCATTAATTTTCCTCAACAGAAGCAAGCTAACCATAATGGTTATCATCTTGATCTCTTATATCATGGAAACTTATTTTTTAGTATTTGGTAAACTTTATCTTGATATTTCCTCTAATGACACCTATGTTCCCAGTATGTCTTCCTGAGAGTGCCACATTCTTCCTCAAGGACAGGAATTGGGAGGTTACTTATGCCAACAATGGCAGAGTTGAGAGGTCAGCATTGTGAATATG
This sequence comes from Aplodontia rufa, assembly GCA_004027875.1. Taxonomy (NCBI): domain Eukaryota; kingdom Metazoa; phylum Chordata; class Mammalia; order Rodentia; family Aplodontiidae; genus Aplodontia; species Aplodontia rufa. The sequence goes on along the minus strand of PVKS010026337.1, from coordinate 6,761 downwards.
AGTGGACGGTGGAGGAGTGGTGAGCTGCAATATCTCAATCCCACAAACTGAGGGTCCTGACAAACTCCTGTCTTCTATACCCCCTTGTTAACCTGAGAGATACTCACAAACCTGACAATAGCTCCATTTCCTGCATAGTGAGATCTACTTCCTAATATTGGCAGCAATATTTCTGGTAAGACTGAAATGATAAAAGAGCAAAAGTGAAATCTTTCCAGTTATCAGCCAGTTTGCAGTAGGATTTGGGAGGTAAATGTGGAATGGTTTTTCCTAGGGCTTGGGCCATGAAGAATTTGAGTAATTACAGCTTTATTTTATTTAGTATTCTTGAATCTAAAGATCTGTCAAACACTTTTTGGAGACCATAAAGAAGTTGGATTTTTTCTCATTCTAAAGTATTACTCTTCAAGTGAAGATGCTGAATTGTTTAATAAAATATTAATTTATTAAAGAGTTATGGAATAGGAAGTGTCAATCATTTTGTATTTGCTCAATCCAGATATAGAAGAACTACTCTCATTTGGAAGTCTAATAAACTAATCAATCTTTTCAAAGAATATCATATTCAAAAAGACATAAAGACTGTCAAAGACTTTAATTATATTTTCACATAGAGAGTCAATGTGAGGTTATTTTCAACCTTTAAGGCCCCATGATCTATGAAATCAATAAAAAATTTTGGATCAACAAAGATGAATTAATTTTTGGATGTTAGTAGGTAACTGAAGAAGATTCAGTGACAGAGGAGTTAATGAATCATCTTTCAATTAGAGAATTAATCCAGGTTGCCCTCAAGGTAATTACTAGTATGTAAAGATTGACTACTGCCACTTTGTTGTCTTGTGGATTATTTATTTTTTTGCTCTTATTGTCTTTATTTGTGATTACATAATTTTCGCTAATGAAATGATTTGATTCCTTACATTTATCTTTTGTGTATCTATAATAGATTTCTACTTTGTGGCTACTACAAGGCTTACATAAAACATCTTTTATTATATAATAGGCTATTTTAAGCTGATGACAACTTGACTTAGATCATGTAAAATTTCTCTATATTTTTCTTCCCTCCTCCTATTTTTCACTTTTGTATCATAATTTACTTCCTGTTATTCATATTTTAATTTTTATATCCCTTAACACATTATTGTGGCTACTATTTTCTTTGAACCTTTTCACTAAAGGTACAAGTAATTTACACACTACCATTACAGCATCAGAGTATTCTGTGTTTGGTTGTGTACTTAATCTTACCAGTGAGTTTTATACTTTCATGTTACTAATTAGCATCCTTTTGTCTCATCTTGAGGAGCTCTCATTAACACTTATAAGGCAGGTTTAGTGGTGATGAACTCCTCTTTTATCTGGAAAACTTTTTATTATTGAAGGACAGCTTTGCAGGGTATAGTATTCTTCATTAGCAGTGTTCTTTTCTCCAGCACTTTGAATATGTGTCATCCTATTTTATCTTGAATGTAAGGTCTCTGATGTGAAGTCTGCTGCTAACTCCATTACACTCCCTTATATGTGATTTGCTTTTCCTTATTGTGTCAAAGCTCTTCTCTTTGTCTTTGATTTCTGACAGTTTGATTATAATAGGTCTTGATGTGGCCTTGTTTGAATTAAATCTGATTGGAGACCTTGGACCTTCCAGTACCTAGACAACTATAGCTTCTACCATTATCTATTTAAAAAAATATTCTACTCCTTTAGCTCTGTCTTCTCCAACTTAAACTCCAACTTGAATAATTGATTTTTGATACTTTTCCCAAAAACTTGAAGTTTTTTTTTTTTTTTTTTTTAAAGAGAGAGGGACAGCCAGAGACAGAGAAAGAAACAACTTTATTTAGTTTTTCACATGGCCTCAGCTGCTCCATCACTTAGTTGTGTACGTGGTGCTGGTGTTTGAACCTGGGTCCTTGTGCTTGCCAGGCAAGCGCCAAAACCGCTGAGCCACCACTCCAGCCCCTGAAGTTCTTGATTTTAATTCCTTTTAATTTTTTTCTCTTCTGATTATATTTTCAAATTATATCTTATAGTTCAAAAATTGTTCTGCTTCATTGGTTATGCTGTTGATGTTTCCTAATTATTTTTTATTTCATTTGTGATATTTTTGTTTGAAAATTTCCAACTGATAATTTTTAATCAAACCCTTTCCATTAATTTTCCACTTTTGGCTATTTGTTGCTTTCCTGAATTAATTTAGTTATTTCTCTGCATTTTCTTGATATTTGCTTAAAAACAACTATCACAAATTGTTTTTCAGACAGTTTGCATATCTTTGTTCCATTGGGATCAGCTATTAAGAGATTATTATTTTCTTTTAGTGGTGTTTCATCTCCTTAGTTTTTTAAATTTCTTGTTGTCTTAGGTTAATGTCTGTGTATGTGGTAGAACAGTCAATTCTTGCAGATTTTATGAAGTAGTTTGCTATGTGGGGGAGGCAAAGGTGTTGCTGAGTGGGGGTGTACAGATTTTGGCACCAGTAAAGGTGACCTGAGTTAATCTCTGTGCAGCTCTGTCAGCTGAGGTTGGTGTTGACAATGATTGGAGATATATATCCTCAGTGGCAAATGCTTATAGATACTGGCAACAGCAGCAAGAGTTGTTGAGGTCTTCAGTGATAGTAACTGCTAAGTTTCTTCCAATCTTTTTTTCTATCATCGTGAAAGTTGGGGCTGACAAGATCACTCTCAGCATCAGATAGGGCTGGGGGTTTACCTGAAGTGGTGGTGTCACTGGTCTGTTGAGTAGTGCCCATGAAGTGGCCGTGGAACTGAGGCCTAATATTGGTCACATGTGGAAGGATCATGAATCAAGAATCATGAGAAGAGTATTGGTACTGATGCCAAGAGTTGGACATCTCTTTAATCATGTGGACAACTGGCAATGGTATGCAATGTGTAGATGTTTGTAACATAGCTAGGGGTGAAGCATGAGAACACAGGCATGACAAAGTTAGAGTAGATCCAGGAGCAGAGTGGAATCCAGCCTCTACAGCTCTATGGTGGCTTACTTGGTGCCTAGAGTGCAGAAACATAGTGAGGGTGTTATGGTTTGAATGTGAGGTGTCCCCCAAAATCTGTGTGTGAAAATGCAGAAGGGCTGAGGTGGGATAATCAGGTTATAAAAACCTTAGCCCAATAAGGTAGGGTGTGGATGGAAAAGGTGGGTCATTGGGGCTATATATTTTGTATCTGATGTGGAGTTTCTTTTTCTGCTTCCTGGAGCCATGTTTTTGAGCTGCTTCCCTCTGCCACACTCTTCCTCATGATGTTGTACCTCACCTTGAGCCCCAAAGAATGGAGTTGGCCTTCTGTGGACTGAGACCTCTCAATAACTTTTCCTCTTAAAACTTTTCTTCTCCAGTCTTTTAGTCACAGTAATGAAGAAGCTGACTAATGCAGAGAGGTTGGCCCAGAATGGGCCATTGACTGGGGCAATGGCTCTCATGTGTGAGCCTGAGTTCAGGTGTGGGCACTTGTGGAGTAGTGGCAGCTCTGCATTTGGGGTATGTGCAGAGATGGGGGAGGTGGTGACTACTTCCCCATTAGCTCAGTGACAGCAACTCCTCTGCAGGGAGAATAAAGCTGCATCATCTTCCTGGCCAGAACAACTATTGGTGACCTCAGTGGCAAGAGAAGTTCATGTTCTCTGTCAAGCATCTTCTGGGGACTGCTGTAACTCCCACAGCCTATCAACTTCCTCCATCTTCCTCTTTTCCTTTTAGGCGTCTCAGGTGTGTGGATCTCTCTTGAATCATTTCAATGTGGATATTCTGTTAATTTTACTTTCTGTATTGTTACAGATACCTCAGTGGGGCCTAGAACCCTCTCTGGTCTATTTTGCTTTATGAATAGCTCTCTTTATTTGTTTTCAAGGGGAGATGAAGGATAGTATCACTTACTATGCCATTGTGATATCATCATCAACTTTTAAATTTGATTTAACAAAACACCATGACTTCAGAATATAACAGAATTTTTCATTCCTGCCAGAGTGATAGTGATATCACCTTTTTCATTATACACTTCTTTTCTATGATTTTTATCCTATGATATTAATATGTATAAGGATGAAATTTGACATTAAATGTAGTTTATTTCATAACTTTCTTTCTCCTTCTTCCTCTTCCTCCTCCTCCTCTTTCTTTTCTTCTTCTCTCCTCTTCCTCCTCTTCCTCCTCCTTTGTCCCAACTTCAGGCTTTCGGTAAACATCTGTTGAGTTCATGAACAGATATTTGTTTTACTACATGGCAGCATTGTTGGAGCTAGAAATCAGTCAATTATGCTTTATTATTGTGCATGTATGCTCTCCATAACTGTTAAGCGTCTGTATTGTGTCGGATTGAGACAGGAATTTAGAGGCACACGGAGAACAGGGTCTCAATATTGAAATGCGGATAAACTATTGGAATGTAGAACAAACAGCTCATGAGTAATCCAGCCTATGACCTTATTATACTTGCATTCTTTTCCACAGCTTACCTATTGGTTGATGAAAAAACTAAATACAAACAAACACTCTATAACATAACCACAATTCATATGGAGAAGCCACTGCTTTAGGAGGCATGCATTTATTTGGTGATCAATAAATAACCTTTTATCATTATAAGAGTAATATGCACACTCCTGATTAAAGATTTAAGATGCTCATGAGACACACTAGTTAGGAAGTAGTAAGATTAGATTATGTGAGGGCAGTGCACAAGCACATGGAATTCTGACATGAAGTTGTGTAACCTTACCTAACTCCAACTCTAGTTCAGTTCCCTAGTACTATCCCTCCATAAATGTTAAAACTCCAGACCAAGATGAGGCAGCTCACGCTCTCTGAGATTGCCTACACTCTCATTTTCAAGTATGTTCTTCCTTATTATAACAAATCTCTTGCTCTGTTTCTCAGATCTGACACATCCTTAAATTATTTTGCAATGTGATCAAGAATCAGAATGTCTAAGTAGAGGTTTCCTCATCTCCTGGAGACTTCCTCAGACCCCAGCATGGTGACTAGATTAATAATAACTATAACTGTAACCTTGTAGAAAGTAAATGCACAAATAGGTATTTCAGGTCATATTGACTCTAAATTTAACTTTAGATTTTAACAATTGTTTTGATGATCCATCCCTGGGCCCCCAAAACTCATACCTATCTTACAATGCAAACACATTTAGTTCATTTTCAAGAGTCCCCACAGTTTTAAAGGTTTTTACATTGCCTAAAAGTTCAAGTTCAATGTCTCTTTTGAAACTCAAGGCAAACTCTGTGTGAGCCCTTATAAATACCCAAAGAAAATTACTCATATGCAACATATAAAGGTACAGAGTAAACATTTCCATTCCACGAGGAAGAAATGGGTCATGGAAAGACGGGATGGAATCAAAACAAGATTGAAATCCAGCTAGGCAAACAAGTCCTGTAGTTATATGTCTGGTATCTGAAGGACGTGACATCATGACATTCTTTCCAAAGTGCTTGCGTAGCTCTGTCATTATAGGTTTCGTGGTCTCTCTGTTGAATTCCTACAGCTTTCCTCAGCAGATATTCCAAGGTGTTGGCATTTTTTAATCTTGGGGGTTTCCACTGGAGCATTGGTTTCCTCTTTACATATCCACACATCACCCTCTTGGGGGCAGCTCACAGGGATTCCAAACATTCTGCACTTTGCCTGGCATTCAAGTCCTTTCTTGGAAATCTTGGCGAAAGCCTCCATGACCCCCTAACTCCAACATTCCTGCAGAAGCAGTACAACATGGTTGATGCCAAAGTCTACCACCATCTCCAGCAGTATCCAAACTTACTGGGATCCTGTCTGCAGCAACCTCTGAGTTCCTGGGAGACTTAGCATGGTGAAATGGTATTCTAGGCCCCTCCATATTGGAAGGGTGCCCCACAGGTCTCTTCTAAAGGGAATTTTTATCTTTTACACCTTTGGGCCTGAAATAGGTATGGTCTTGCCAATTCCTGACGTGCCCTCAAGTCAGCTTTCCTATTGTTTCTGGGCAAAGCATTTAGTCTTTAGTTTTTTTGTTTTTGTTTTTCGGTTTTTTTTTTTTTGACACCATAGATTCTCCAGTTTTAATCGCACTTTTCAACTCCAAATTTTAAAAATCTTTACACTCTATATTCTGCTGCTGATTATCACAATAAATTTGACTAAAGACTGCCAGTAATATTCATGCCACAATCTGAATACTATGATGGATAGAAATTTCTTCCAACAAACTAGTTAGTCTATCACTGTTAAATTCAGTTTTACAGAAAGTCTCAGGTCATGGACAAAATGTGACAACTTCTTTTTATTTATTTATTTATTTATTTATTTTTAACAAAATAATATAAAATGTGTATATATTCTGGATATTGCAATTACCCCCATGAGTGCCCCCCCCCAATTACCCTCCCTTATCCCACCCTTCCCCTTCCCACAATATCTCTAAAAAAGTATTAGGTTGTATAACATTACATCTTATCTGGATTTAACACATGCTAATAGACCAACTTTCTCACTGTCCAGGGTCTAGTCCCCACCTCCACAGATGAGTGGAGATAATTGACCCTTAGTTCTCTGGGTTAAGCATGATCTCTTCCATAGCCATCCATTTACCTTCAAAGACTGCAATATCATTGTTTCTAATTGATGTGTAAAATTCCATGGTATAAATGTACCACAGTTTTTGGATCCATTCTTCCAGTGAGGGACATCTTGGTTGTTTCCATAGCCTAGCAATAGTAAATTGTGCTGCTATGAACAT
>PVKS010026336.1:0-28794 GCA_004027875.1 Aplodontia rufa | reverse complement strand
TCTTCTTCTTCTTCTTCTTATTATTATTATCATCATCATCATCATTTTTGGTGATGCTATTGTAAATGGGATTGTCTTCCTGAATTCTTTCTCAGCTGATTCATTGTTGGTACCTAGGAAAGGTATTGATTTTTGTATGTTGATTTTGTATCCCCCTAATTTGCTGAATTTGTTTATTAGCTCTAGCAGTCTTCTGGTGGAGTTTTTTGGGCATTTTGAGCATAGGATCATGTGTTCTGCAGTCATAATTTGACATGTTTTTTTTAATCACTTTCATTTCCTTCATTTGCTTATTTGTTTAGTTTCTCTGGCTAGAATTTCTAGTACTGTATTGAACAGAAGTGATAAGAATGGACATCTTTGTCTTGTTTCAGATTTTAAAGAAATTGTTTTCATTTTTTCCCTATTCATTATGGTGTCAGCTTTGAGTTTGCCTTTATGATATTGAAGTAAGTTCCTTCTATCCTTAGTTTTCTCAACTTTTATAAAAATGATGAATAGGCCCTAAATTCTGTTGAAGACATTTTTCTGTATCTATTGAAATGACTGAGATTTTTGTCCTTAATTCTGTTGATGTGGTGAATTACATTTATTGATTTGCATATGTTAAACTATCCTTGAAATCCTGGAAAAAATATCAACAATTTTTTTAATATGTTGTCAAATATGATTGGCAATTACATAATTAAGGATTTTTGCATCTAAGTTCATCAGGGATATTGGTCTGTAGTTTTCTTTCCTTGATGTGTCTTTGTCCGGATGTGTCTTTGTTTGGTTTTGGTGTGAGGGTAATACTAGGTTCATAGAATGAAGATGGATATGTTCAATCATGGATATGTCATGGGATATTTTGAGGAACATTGACATTAGTTTTTCCTTGAAGGTCTGGTAGAATTTCAGTTGAGAAGTTAACTGGTATTGAGCTTTACTTTGTTGGACAATTTTTAAAAATTATTGCTTCTTTCTCATTAATCATTTTTTAAATTTATTTTTTATTGAGAGATTTTATTATAGAACAACCATACAAGTTTTTAACAAAATAATATAAAATGTGCATATATTATGGATATTACAGTTACCCCCAGGAGTGCCCCCCCCCAATTACCCACTCTTATCCCTCCCTTCCCCTTCCAACAATATCTCTAAAAAAGTATTTTGTTGTATAACATTACACCTTATCTGGATTTAACACATGCTACTAGATGACCTCTCTCAATGTCCAGGGTCTAGTTCCAGCCTCCACAGATGAGTGGAGGCATTCGACCCTTGGTTCTCTGGGTTAAGCTGATTTTACTCAGCATAATTTCTTCCATAGCCATCCATTTACCTTCGAAGGCTGCAATATCATTGTTTCTAATTGCTGTGTAGAATTCCATGGTATAAATGTACCACAGCTTTTGGATCCATTCATCCAGTGAGGGACATCTGGGTTGTTTCCATAATCTAGCAATAGTAAATTGAGCTGCTATGAACATAGATATTGCTGTGTCACTATAATGAGCTGATTCTAAATTCCCGGGAAAAATACCCAGGAGTGGAATAGCAGGATCATATGGTGGGCTCATCCTTAGTTTTTTGAGGGTTCTCCACACTGCTTTCCAGAGGGGCTGTATCAATCTGCAGCTCCACCAACAGTGTGTTAGTGTGCCTATCTCTCCACAGCCTCTCCAGCATCTATTATTGTTTATTTTCTTCATTTTTGCCATTCTGACTGGTGTGAAGTGATATCTTAATATAGTTTTCATTTGCATTTCTCTGATTACTAGTGATTTGGAGCACTTTCTCATGTATTCATTGGCTTGATCAATCTCGTCTGTTGAGAAGTTTCTATTTAGTTCTTTGGCCCATTTATTAATGGGGTTGTTTGTGTTTTTGTAGTTGAGGTTCTTGAGGATTTTATAGATTCTGGATATGAGGCCCCTGTCAGAGGAATCATACCCATGATTCTCTCCATTTCCATAGGAAACCTCTTAACCTCTTGACTCTTTTGATTGTTTCATTGCCAGTACAAAAGATTTTTAGCTTTATGGCATCCCATTCACTATCATTAATCATTTTTTAATGAAATAGCAGATAGTAAGAGAGAGAGAGAGAAAGAGAGAAGCAATCTTTATTTAGTTTTTCATGTGACTTTCATTCCTCAAGTACTTCATTGTATATGTGGTGCTGGGGTTTGAACTTGTATACTTACGCATGCCAGGCAAGCACCGCAACCTCTGAGCCACTGTTCCAGCCCTCATCTAATCCTTTTTTATTCTTATAGACCAAGTCCTGGGAAGGGGAAAAATATGAAGAAGGTACTTCCCTTTAAATTTGGATATCTAAAAGTAGAGGAGATGAATGTCATTCTTGAGGAACTTATTGCTCTGTGAGGTGCCTGTTCTCATAGAAGCATCTTCAGGCCAAAATAGCTCATCAGGACAGAGACATACACATGCAACACCTAGGCAGATATGAGGAACAGATATTTTCCTTGATGGCAAAAAGTGGGTTTAATTAGATACTGAGAGAAGTAAGTACCCAGAGGTAGCCATAGGGTCATAACTGGGCAATACATCTTTGGATAGCAGTATAGATAGTGCACTCTGGGGCAAGGGTTGGGGGGGAGATGCAACTTTCTGGCAGATAACTACATTGGCATTTGATAACAGCTTCAGTACAGGCCATGATAGAACAGATCAAGTCAGTGGACTGTCCAGACCCTCCCCTACCAATGATGAATCCTGTAGGAAAAAGGGTAGAGACAATCCTAAAAGTAGCTAAGTTTTAAACCCCAAATGATTAAGAAGTCACTGAATTTGATGGAATTCACCTGGAACTGAGTTTATGATATACTTTACCCACCTCCCCTAGAAGTGAAGGTCTGTATAAATAGAATTTAATATGGTTCTAAAAAATAAAGATTCTTACTTATCTTTTGCCACAAAAAAGGGTGGTGAAGTGAAATATTCATCCTTTAAAACATGCATTGCTTTTGCTTTTTTTTTTGCCATGGTTATTTGTTCAGAGATAACATTAAAGAATGACTTACATTGTTGGCAAACTCCAGAATTGCTTTCCAGAGTGTCTGGACCAGTCTGCAGTTCCACCAACAGTGTGCTGTTGCTAGTGTTTCTATCTCCCCATCCTCTCTCCAGCATTTGTTATTGTTTGTATTCTTCATCTTTGCCAGCCTGACTAGAGTGAAGTGAAATCTTAATATAGTTTTGATTTGCATCTCTCTGATTGCCAGTGATTTAGAATACTTTCTCATGTATTCATTGGCCTGTTCAGTGTGTCTGTTGAGAAGTTTCTGTTTAGCTCTCTGGCCCATCTATTGATAGGATTGTTTGTGCTGTTGTTGAGTTTTTTGAGTTCTTTGTAAATTTTGGCTATTAGTCCCCTGTCAGAGGGATCACAGGCCACGATTCTCTCCCATTTGGCAGGTTGTCTCTTGACTGTTTTGACTATTTCCTTGGCTGTACAGAAACTTTTTAGTTTAATGGCATCCCACTCATGGACTTTTTACTGCAATTCTATCACTTCAGGAGTCATGTTGAGGAAGTCATTGCCAACTCCCAAATGCTGGAGTGTTGGTCCTAATTTTTCTTCTAGGAGTTGTATGGTAGCTGATTTAATTCCTAATTCCTTGATCCATCTAGATTTGATTTTTTTGTGCAAGGTGAGCGAAAAGGATCTAATTTCAGTTTTCTACAATTGGCTGTACGGTTTGTCCAGCACCATTTGGTAACAGGCTGTCTCTCCTCCTTGTTATACTTTGACCCGCTTTGTCAAAGATCAGATGTTTAAAGATTTGTGGGTTTGTATCAGAGTCTTCTATTCTATTCCATTGGTTTTCATTCCTTTTTTTTTTTTTTTTTTTTTACCAGTACCATGCTCTTTTTAGTACTACATCTCTATCATATAATTTTAGATCTGGTATTGCAAAACCACCTGTTTCATCTTTCTAGCTTAGTAATGTTTTGGCTGTTCTGGGATTCTTGTTGTTCCATATGAATTTGAGAAATGCTTTTCTATGTCTGCAGAGAATGACATTAGAACCTTGATGGGTATTGCATTGAGTCTGTATAGTACTTTTGGCAGCATGGCCATTTTAATTATATTAATTCTGCCTAACCAAGAGCACAGAACATCTTTCCATCTTGTCAGGTCTTCTGCAATTTCTGTTTTCAGTGTTCGATAATTTTCAGTGTAAAGGTCTTTTTACTTCTCTTTTTAGATTAATTCCCATGTATTCTTTTAGATGATATTAGGACTGATTTCCTAATTTCTTCTTCTGCCCTAATATTATTGGTATATAGGAAAGCTATTGATTTATGGGTGTTGATCTTGTAGCCTGCTACTTTGCCAAATCTGTTTATTAGCTCTAGCAGTTTTCTGGTAAAGTTCTTTGGATCTTCTAAGATAGGATTGTATCATCAGCAAAAAGGCGTAGTTTATCTTCCTCCCTTCCTATTCTTATCCCTTTGATTTTCTCCTCTTGCATGATTGCTCCAGCTAGGATCTCGAGGACTATGTTGAATAAAAGTGGTGAGAGTGGGCAGCCTTGTCTTGTTCCCGAGTTCAGGAGAAATGCTTTCAACTTTTCTTCATTTAGTAATATACCAGCCTTTACAAAGTTAAGTTCCTTTGATCCCTATTTTCTCTAGAGTTTTGAGCATAAACGGGTGCTGGATTTTATCAAAGGCCTTTCTGCATCTATTGAGGTGATCATGTTTTTTTGTCCTTAATTCTGTTTAAGTGATGAATCACATTTAGTGATTTGTGTATGTTGAACAAACCTTGCATACCTGGAATGAAGCCCAGTTGATCATGATGAATTATTTTCTTGATGTGTTTTTGAATGCAGTTAGCAAGAACCTTATTAAGGATTTTTGCATGGATATTCATGAGGAATATTAGTCTGTAGTTTTCTTTTTTGAGGTGTCTTTGTTGGGTTTTGGTATCAGAGTTATGGTTGCTTCATAAAAAGTGTTTGGGAGAGTTTCCTCTTTTTTGATTTCTTGGAATAGCTTAATAAGGAGAAGTGTTAGCTCTTCTTCAAAGATGTTGTAAAACTCCACAGAGAATCCATTAGGTCCTGGGCTTTCCTTCTTTGATAGAGTTTTAATTGGTATATGGATTTTGGTGCCTGTTATTGGGCTGTTTAGGATTTCAATTTCATACTGTGTCAATTTGGGGATGTTCTATATGTCTAGAAATTTGTCCAGATTATCTGATTTAGCGAGTATAATTTTTCAAAATATGTTCTGATAATCTGTTTGATTTCAGTGGGGTCAGTGGTGATCACCTCTTTTTCATTGGTGAGTTTATTGATTTGCTTTGATTCTCTCCTTCTTATAGTTAGGTTAGCTAGGGGCCTGTCAATTTTATTTATTTTTTTGAAGAACCAGCTCTTTTTTTTTCATTAATTCTTTTTATTAATTTTTTGTTCTCAATTTCATTGATTTAAGCTTTGATCTTAATTATTTCCTGTCTTATGCTAGCTTTGGGATTAGACTGTTGTTCCTTTTGTAGAGATTTGAGTGGGAGTATAAGCTTATTTGTTAGGGATCGCTCCTGATTCTTAGTGTGGACACTCAGTGCAATAAATTTTTTTCCTTAAGAATGCTTTCATGCTGTCCCAGAGGTTTCAATATGTTGTGTCTTCATTCTCATTTCTTTCCAAGAAGAGACCCATTCTTCATTTAATAGGGTTTTATTCAATCTTCACATATATATGTGTTTTGTCCCATAGTTTTTGCAATTAATTATTAGGGTCATGGCATCATGGTATGATAGGATACATGGAATAATATCCACTTTTTTGTATTTTCTGAGATTTCCTTTGTGAACTAGAATATGATCTATTTTGGAGAAGGATCCATGTGCTACTGAGAAGAAGGTGTACTCTGCAATTTGGGGTGGAATATTCTGTAGATGTCTGTAAAGTCTGTTTGGTTTATTGTGTTGTTTAGACTAGAGATCTCTTTATTGTTTCTTTGCTTTGTTGATCTATCTATTGATGATAGAGAAGTGTTAAAGTCTTCCAGTACTATCGTGTTGAGGTCCACAAGTGGTTTTTATGTCTTGGAGTAATTTTTCTACATAGTTGGGGGTGTTGGTGTTTGGAGAGTATATATTTACTATGGTTATATATTCCTGTTGTATTGTTACCTTTACTATGATGTAATGGCCTTCTTTATCTCTTTTGATTAATTTGTGTTTGAAAACCACTTTGTCAGATATAAGAATTGCAATTCCAGCTTGATTTCTTGAGCCGTATGCCTCGTAGATTTTTTCCCATCCTTTCACCTTCATCTGTGGGTGTCATTGGCTGTAAGGTAGGTTTCCTGTAAGCAGCATACTGTTGGATTTTGTTTTTTTATACAATCTGCTAGTGTGTGTCTTGATTGGTGTCCTGAGACAATTCACACTCAGTGTTAGATTAATTATGTGGTTGTGGTTCATGGTCATTGTGTTTTGTTACTAAGTTTTGTCCTGTCTTAGTTGTCTATTGATAGCATGTACCTTTATTGAATTTCCTCTCTTTGTGGGTTTTGAGGAATATTAGCTTGTTCTTCTATCTGAGGTTTATCTTTGATGATTCTTTGAAATGCTGGCTTTCTGTTCATGAATGCTGCAAGTTTATTCTTATCATGAAAAGTTCTTATTTCCCTCACAAATTTGAAGCTGAGTTTTGCTGGGTATAGTATTCTTGGTTGCATGTTGTGTTCATCCAGGGGTTGAAAGATCTCCTTCCATGATCTTCCTGCTTCCAGTGTCCGAACTGAAAATTCAGTTGTGATTTTTATTGGTTTGCCTTTGAATGTGATTTGGCATTTCTCCCTTGATGCTTTCAATATTCTTTCCTCAATTCCTAAGTTGTACATTTTGAATATGATGTGTCTTGGTGAGCTTTTCATTTGATTAGGCCTATTGGGTGTCCTATACGTTTCCTGGATGAGCATATCTGACTCTATTTTATATGGGCAAAAGTTTCTTTAGCTATTTCCTTGAGAATGTCATCCCATTCGTTTGTGTTTCGATTTCTTCCTGTATCCCAATTACTCTTATATTGTTTCTTCTAATTTTATCCGAGAAATTTTTACAATTTTGTTTGCATTCTGTTAATTTTTTTTCTTTTTTTGTCATCTGCTCAAGCTTTCTCAGCCTGTCCTCATTGTCATAAATTCTTTCTTCAAGAGCTGAGGTTCTGTTTTCTATAGAAGTTAGTCTGTTATTAAATTCTTCATGTTTCTCTCATGTCATTGACGGCAGATTTTAGCTCTGTTCCTTCCTTTTTGAGTATGTGTATTTCTTTGATAATAGTTTTACATCTCTTGAGATTCCTTACTTAGTCCCTTCATTATATCCTTTTTTAGTTCATTGTTCCTTTTAATCATCAGATCGTTGATAATATTTTTGAAGTTTTCATCTCAATGCCTATCTGTGGCATCCTTTTTAGGGGAGTTGTGGGTTTGAAGTGAGCCTCTCCTAGTTTGTTTCTTCATTTTTGAAGCACTTCTTCAGGATCTCTAAATTGAGATTTCCTGCAGGGAAGGTAAGCAATTCTCCAGGTGATTTTTTCTTCCATATCAAAGGGTCAGATCAGCCACCAACTCTTTGATGACCACCTTCTTCCAGATGCTGTTTCTGCCTGGGTCCTCATGTTGCTCTACATTTTGGTTTCAGGCTCAAGGTTGCAGATCTGAACCTTGGTTGTCCAGGAAACCTCCTCTAGTTGGTCCTGAGCAGTGACAGCTCTGGATGTGGGTCCTAACTTTTGTATGCTGAGTGCCTGGCATTGAGATCAAACAGATTCCCAGTGGCATGGGGAGTGTCAGGTAGATGGGGCTGCTCCAGGTGGGAACCTCCCCTTGTTAGTCCTAAGCAGGGGATGCTCTGGATACATGTCCTACTTATTCTGTCCTGAGCGCCTTCTGGTGAGAGTCAAACAGGCCCCAACCAGAACACCGGTCATCAGGTAGGTAGGGCTGTTCCAGGTGAGGAACCTCCCCTGGTCGGTCCTGAGCAGGGGCTGCTCCAGATGGGGGTCCTACCTATCTTGTCATGAGTGCCTTCCAGTGGGACTCAAATAGGCCTCGACAGGCTTGCAGAGCCATCTCTTTTGATGGCAAAACAAGTGAAGAGGAATATTTCAACAGGAATTGGAGGTAGAACTCATTGAGCTAACCTAAGCTAGGCATGAGGTTCAGAAAACTTAACAGGAGAGTAATTAGGTCATCAAAAGTCAGAATAGTGGAGAAGCTCTGCATGGTCCTGCTTAAGTAGGTGTTTATGGAGTTCTATCCAGTTTCTGTTATTTAGCATAGTTTCCTTAGGCTCTACAAGCATTGGATAGCTATTTATGGGGGTACAGGTCAACATCCACATCATCATCATTATTTGAAAGTGCATTCAAATATTCACTCAAGTAGAGTACAGAAGGAGGTGTTTTTGTTAGCTTTTTCACTTCTGTGACCCAAGGGCCTAACAAGAACAATTTTAGGAGGAAGAGTTTATTTTCAGGCTCATAGTTTTAGAGGTCTTAGTCCACTGACATCCATTCTTTGGGGCTTGAGGTGAGGCTGAACATCATAGCACAAGGCATGGCTCCAGAGAGCAGAAAGAGACATCACACCAGACACAAAATATATATTCCAAAGGCATGGCCCCAAAGCCATGGCCCCAACAACCCACCCCCTCCAGCCACACCCTACCAGCATAATTAATCCCCTGATAGGGACAAACTCACTGATTGGATTATAGCTCTTATAACACAATCATGTCACCTCAGCCTTTGCATTGTCACACAGATTTTTGGGGGGAGACCTTTCACCAAACCATAATATTCTGTCCCTGTCCCTCAAAAGCTCATGGCAATCTCACAATGCAAAATATATTTGTTATTCTATTTTCAGGAGTCCCTATAGTCTTAAAATTTCCAAGATTGCCCAAAAGTCCAAGTCCAAATTCTCCTCTGAAGCTCAAGGCAAACTTGCATTGTGAGCTCCTTTAAAAATCAAATCAAGTTACATATGTCCAATATGTAAAGGCACATAGTAAATATTTCCATTCAGAAAAGTAGAGGCACAGAAAGAAGGGATGGGACCAAAGCAAGACCCAAATCCAGCTGGACAAACATGTCCTGTAGTTGTACATCTAGAATATGGAGCACATGGCATCAAGATGTTTTGTCTAAGGGGCATGTGCAGTTCTATCCCTATGGCATTTGGCATAATTAATGGTAAAGGGGAGAAACCTCTTCTAGTAATTGTGAAATAAACATATTATTAATTATAGTTACCCTACTGTGCAAGAGAATACCAGAGCTTGCTTATTTCCCCTATGTACTTGTAGCTTTGTACCAGTTGACCGACCACCTCCTGTTCTTCCCTCTCCTCTCCCCTCACTAGTCTCTGGTGCCATTTTATTCTCTATTTTTGAATAATTTTTGCTGGTTTATTTTAATTACAAATAATAGTGGAATATGTTGTTACCTATTTGTACATACATGCACTGTAATTCGGTCAGTTTCATTATCCAGTATCTCTTCTTTCCCTCCCCTTGATCCTGGAACATATTCTTTACTTCTTCGAGTCACCTTTTTTAAGATTCCACCTATAAAAGAACTCAACATGTAATGTGTTTTTCCGTCAAACTTTTTCAGGTCCATTCATGTCACAAATGACAAAATTTCATCCTTTTTTTAAAATCACTGAAAGTATCCCTTTGAGTATGAAAGTAGTTATACGACTGGTCTGAGATCTCTCAGCTGAGCAGAGGCCAAAGGAGGAGCAATATTCATGACCGTTGCCTAGAGCTACACCAGCCTACACTGATTGTTCCTGTTGACCCCAAAACATTTTTGAAATAGAAGGACAAATTAAAACTCTTTCTGTTTTTGAAGACAAGGACACATTTTGAGGTTAAATGTTCACTTACAATGTAGACTTATTTGAGGAGGCTTGAAGGACTTGATGGAGATGATGGAGGAGTTGCCCTGCACCCACACACTTCTCACAGTCATCCCTTTGAGTTGTCACTTTCTTGGATACATTTCTCATTACCTCTGCCTTAGCCAGGCTCTGTGATAGAATCTTATTTTCTCCCCTGTGTACTACCACTAATCATCACTTCTCCAATATCAATAACTTTTCTATTGCCTTATAGTAGTTTTATGTGCATTATATTTTTCTGCAAAAATACAATTATCAGTAAGCAAAACACTACCATTATATTTCAATTCTATTCTATTCTGTTCTCAGGCACTAACCTTGGCCCTTCTCCATCCAGTCTGTTTCCTTATAACATTGAGGGTAGGTATTATTTCCCAACCTTAAAAATGAGAAAACTGAGTATTAGATTAAGGAAGGATGGATAGAAAAAAAGAGCATTTTGAGCAGTTACTAGTCTACAGATACTGAAAAATTACAGAGTAGGAAATAATTTAGCCAAAATCTAAAGAATTTGTAGGTGAGTTAAAGCTATTCTTTAACCCCCCTCATTTTTCTTTTCTTTTGAATCAGATCTTAACCTCACTTCTCTCTTTTTTTCATACCACATTTCTCAAGAAGGAGCCATATACCATCTTTGCAGGTTTGAATTTCCTTCACTATGTTATCACACCCTCATATCTTGCTGAAGTCAGTCTTGGGAATACCTCCAGGGATCTTCACATCTCCAATTCTCTGAGTAAATGTTCTTGACTTTGAAGGTTCTGAAGTTTTGGACACATAGTGGCTATCCCTCCTTAAATTTCTTAGCTCTTGAATCCCTACATTCTTATTTCTTCTGTTTCCTTCCATCCTCTTTATTACATGTTCTTCCTAATAATATATATAAAGAATAATTTCCTTTAGCTACAGATACCCTTCTTTAGTTCTAACTTGTCATAATTTATTTGAATTAAATTCATTAATTAATTCACATGATTAGGTTCTATAATGGATTTGAGGCCTCTTCCCTGGGACATAATTTTGTATTTCCAAACATTTTCAGGAAACCTCCATCTAGCAGTTTATACTGACATCTTAAACTGGGTGTGATGGAATTTATTTTATTTTAAAAATTTAATTTATTTTAAAAATAAATGGAATTTATTTTTTCTCCCACAAATACACTCTTCAGCTTCTTGATTTTTTTCTTCTTCTGAGAGAGCATCATTAATTATTGTTCTAGCTTCCTATTTTTAAAGATTATATATATATGTATATGTATACACACACACACACACACACACACACACACACACACATATATATATATATATATATAGAGAGAGAGAGAGAATCACCTTTATTTAGTTTTTCATTTGGCTTTCATTGCTCCAACACTGTGTACGTGGTGCTGGAGTTTGAACTTGCATCCTCACGCTTGCTAGGGAAGTGCTGTAAGCACTGAACCATTGCTTCCTATTAATAACTCTTTCATTTCTTTTTGCTTCCCATATTTACTAAATCATTGGTTAAGTCCCCTTTTCCTCCTTATTGGTTTCTCTTGTATCTGTCCTCTTTTTCCATCCTCACTGCTGCCGGCATCCTTGAGAAGGGTTACAATCTTGTCTTTCCTTTCCACTTCCTACCTCTACCAAGCCATTGGGCACTCTGCTTCCACAATTATTATAACATTCTCTGAACCAACAATGATTCTCACTGTTTCTATTGCATATATATTTAGTTGAATAATATTTTGATTTATTAAATAATTTTTTCCCTTGATTTCCTTCTCCTCATTTCATCAGTTAGCAAGTCCTCTGGGTAGGGATGAGAGAACTGAAAACAACAGGGAGCTTTCTTAAATTTAGGTTCCAAAATCCTAAGTTCCAGAACACAGAGTGAAAGCAAGATGATTATTAAACAAATTTCTTGGAGAAAAGCTTGCAAGACTAATGATAAAGTCCATCCTGGGGTGGAGGGAAGAGAAAAACAGTTGCGAGGTTGCTGGGGGAGGTAGTAATGGTGTCTTGGATATGGTGATGATGATGGAGGTTGTGGGTATGGTGGGTATGTGGTAGTAAAGATGGTGGAGTAATAGTAGAGATGGTGGAGCTGGTGGTGATGGTAGGGGTAATGATAATGTGGAGGTGGCATTAAGGGGAGTGATGATTATGGTAGGGTTGTGGTAGTAAAGGTGGTGTGGTGATAATAGAGATGGTAGAGGTGGTGTTAATGGTGGAGGTGGCAGTGATGGTAGTAAAGGTGGTACTAGTGATGGTAGAGATGGTTGAGGTGGTGGCAATGGTGGAGGTGGTGGTGACGGCAGTGGTTGTAGTCGTAAAAGTGGTGGGGTAGTGATGGTTGAAGTGGTGGTGATGGTGGAGGTGGTGGTGATAGCCCCTTAAAACTGTGAGTAGATCACAAGATTCAAGAAAAGTTTTAAAAGCTTTGATACTTGCAACTGTAATGGTTAATTTTATGTGTTAAATTGCCTGGGTCCCAGGGTGTCCAGATATTTGATTAAGTACTATTCTGGTTGTTTATGAAAGGGTTTTAGGATGCAATTAATATTTTTAAATTTATTTTTATTAGTGCATTAGAGTTTTACATAATGTTGGGATTAATTATCAGATATTCCTAAATGCACACAATTCAGCAATACAGTTTGCTCAATATCCCCCCTCCCATTTCTGTCTACCTCTCTCCTCCCGTCCCCGGATCCCTTTGCAATTAATATTTCAACTGGTAAAGGTTTACCTCTGTAATGTGGGTTTTCCTCATCTAATAAGTTGAAGGCCTGAGTAGGACAAAAAGATCTACCCCCCCCTCACAGTAAGATGGAATTCTCCATCCCCTGGCCTTCAGCCTAGACCTGCATCATTGGCTCTCCTGGGGTGTCTGGCCTACTAATCTAAAGTGCGGATTACGACTTGCCTGACTTCATAAATTTATGAGCCAATTCCTTATAAAAAATCTATTTTGTATATCTATACATTCTTTTGAGTTCTTCTGGAGAGCCCTGGACATTATAGTAGCTGAGTTACTCTAGGCAAGTTACCAATCTCTCTGAGGCTCTCTTTCTTTATCTCTAAAAAATGGGGATAACAATATTAGCTGTTCACAGTTAAGATTATATGTGATTGTACACACAAATGCAGTAAATAAAATTAATATGCAATTTGTAATGATTAAAGATAGTAACTCATTTAACCTTCACAACAACTCAATGAGATAACATTGCTATTATAGATAAGGAAACTGAAGCACAAAAGTGATCAGTAACCTGAGGCTACCTGGCTAACAAGTATTATGACAGAGATGATGTTATGTCTTTCCCAAAAGCAGTGACCACTTTCCTGAGCACCCTGGAAGGCCATGTCTCCTAGCCCACCTGTAATTAGTTAGGGGCTGCATTACTGATTCCATTCTAAAGAAATGCAGCATTCTAATGCAGCGATGCATGTTATTCCAGTTCTGTTTAGAAAACACATCCACAACTGTCACATTCATTCCTTCTCATTCTGAGGCAACCTTGAGTTCACTGGTGGATAATGGCAGAGCTGCCAGATTTCAACAACCTGGGTCTTTTTGTTCTTCCCAGTCTTCATTTGGAGAATTGCTAGCACAACTTTCTCATCAGAAAAATAAACATTGTGCTTTATATAAGTGAGCCATAATTTCTCCCTGAGTCAGGTTCCTGAGATGTCTGGTTTCATAGAGTCATGGCCTTCTGAATGTAGAGATTATGCCTTTAACTGGTATGGTACAATGCATTTCAGCTCCTAGTGTATGGAAGTTTTTAGTTATGATTACTAGCTTGCCTTTTGAGGAGTCTTCTTAAAATGAAATACAGTTGGCTATTTGGTTTAAGTAAAGTTAAACAGGTTTCTTTATCATTGGACTTTTTTTTCTTTTTTCAAGAGAGAAAGAGGGACAGAGAGAGAGAGAGAATCAATTTTATTTAATTTTTCATTTGGCTTTCATTGCTCTGACACTTCATTGTGTCCATAGTGCTAGGGTTTGAACCTGCAGCACTGAGCATGTGAGGGAAGTGCCATAACCACTGAGCCACTACTCCAGCCTCTGGGCTTCTTAGTATGCTAATTTTTGTGCATTATGAATCTAAAGGAAGGAGAGAGGATGACATGTTTCTCAAAATTATTTGTCCCATTTAACTTTCTCTGTGAAAAATACTTTTAGGAAACTTATTTATTTTTAATATAATTTTTTTTCAAAGAGAGAGGGACAGTGAGAGAGACAGAGGAAGAGAGAAACAACTTTATTTAGTTTTTCACATGACTTTAGTTGCTCCAACACTTAGTTGTGTATGTGTTGTGTATGCTGGGGTTTGAACCCAGGTCCTTGTGCTTGCCAAGCAAGTGCCGAAACCACTGAGCCACTGCTCCAGCCCCTAGGAAACTTATTAGAGACAGCATATACAGGAAACACGCTGGAGCTATATGTGCTGCCTCTAAAATAGCTAGTAGGGTTTATCCCAACTTCTGCACTAGTAGCATATAACCTTGGACAAACTATGTCATTTTTCTGAACTTTAGATTCTCCCTAGATAAAGGAGGCAACAGTAACTGCATTACAATATTAAGAGACTTACAGCTCCATCTAGAATACCAACTGGTATGTAGCAAATGCTGTTTTGTGTGTGTGTGTGTGTGTGTGTGTGTGTGTGATCATGAAAGCATATGCTTAGTCAGTTAATGAATACAAAACTCTTCTTGCCTTGTCTGCGAGAACACTGTGAGCTCCTGGAAAGCCAAGAGTGCCTTTTCAATACTGGATCATTACCATCTTAATACCTGCGATACTTACTAAGTATATACTTGATGTTTAATAAATACTAATAGAAGAAGTAAGTTTAAAATAGATCTTGTTCCATGATAGGAAGGCAGTAATATGAAACCATGTTTTTTGTTGTCTTTAAGAACACTCAAGTTTAAAAAGGCCCACCTTTTGGCCTTTTCTCCTTGGTATCAATAGATACCCGGATAACCAGAGCTCAACAAATAATCCTAGCCCAAATCCTGGTGCTGGGTACACTAGTTAAGATAAACTGCAATCGTTCTTTCACTTCTCCATACCATCTCAGCACTTGGGCTAAGAAATTTTAATTAGTTACGCAACAGAAGTAGATTAAGAACCCTTATCCAAGTTTTCCAACATTTTTTCAAACCTGTACTTGTTATTATTTTTTGAAAGCAGTTATTTTCCTTTTTATGCACCAGAGGGCGCAAATCACAAATTCTCCTTTGTGCATATTTGTTATATAATTTTTGTACCTTTATCCCTAATTATTGAGAAGGGAAAGTTAGCCAAACAAATGCAAATTCATGGACAGAAGGTCAAAATGAATGGAAAAAAAAATAAGGAACACTTCCAGAAAAAAGTAGAAGGCTGAAATTAGTTAAGAATTTGCATCAACTGGGGAGAAGAGTAAAATGCAATTTAAGATACACAATGTCATCTGAAAAGCAAAAGGTAAACAATCCACAAAAACGTGTCAGCTCTAAATTTATCTCCTGTCATGACAGTTGGATTTTTGTGCTGCAGTATTTTTCAAACTGGGATTCCTGGCTCCATGAGACTGAAGGATATATTCCTGAGCCACTCAGAATTTTCTGTAAGAATTTTCAGTTGTTATGTTTTCATTAGGATAACAAACTGTCACCGCTCCCTTTCAACAAGTGGATATTCCAGATTATTTGTATGATTGAATTATTGTATGGAAATATGATAGAATACTTTCACTTGCTTTTAGTGTCTGTGTTTGCTGTGGGTTTGTGAGAAAAAATAGGCCAATTAAATATGAAAATGAAATGTTCATGCCATGTGAGGATCAAGTGATGTCATGATAAACTGAAGTAGGAGGAGTTTGAGTAGATAAATGTGAGGGAAGAATTGAGCTGCTACACAGATAAAGGTTATGTGACTTAATGATATCTCAAAATATTACTTCTTTGTATCTGTACTGTTTTTAGCAGAGGTGTGGTAGGAATTCTATAGCACTTTGATTTCCTTTGCATCCTGATTTCTAGAAAGAATGTGTGGGAAGTACAGACCATGTATATATAATGAGGGCTAAGAAAGACTAGAGGGTATATGAACTTGACCTTCAAGGCTGGTGTCCCATGGACTAAACCCTCATAGATCATGTATGTTAAATGTGTCTGGGAAGTTGAGTTTGTGCACAGAATGATGAAGATTCCTGTGTGTCAGTCAGATATGGATATGGATTAGAATGCTGGGAAACTGAAGGAGTTCCATGGTCAGAAACAAAGGCCCTCTTCACAGTGCCAGACATGTGTTAACAAAGCATTTCTCCTTGAAAATTGGTGTAGGCAGAGAATTTGGAGATCATGTAGCTTCCTCCTTTGGCCTACCACCTGGCCTCCTATTATACACCCTGCTCCTCATCCCAGAATTTAAGTGCAGTCATGAGGAGAAGCAAGACCCTGAACTGACTGAAACAAAGTTTCTATTGTTTTGGCAGGTGACAGCCAAAAATAGAAATTGAATGGAGTCATTGAAATAATGAAGAAAATGTTTTTTGAGTACATTGGAGATTATGGACAGTTTCCTGCCTCTATAGTATTTATTATAAGTATAACAACTCAAAAGAACATGGACATTAACAGATTAGTCCCTATTCTTGTTTGTAACAGTGATTTACTTTCAACAAAACAAGATTATCTGTCATGTTAATGTTAATTAGAATTTTGTTGGTTTTGTAATTTTGTTTTCTATTTAATTTATTTTGGTTTGATAGTAATTTAAGAGCATCAAGAATTACATTCAACTCTATGTTTGTATATGTTGAATAGAACAATGTGACAATATGAATAATTCACATGAACTTAGTAGTCCATTATAATATTTTGTCTTTGAATGGAGTCCAGAACTTTTTAAATCTGAGAAACAGTGTTGTGAAGGCAAAGATAGTAAACTTCAGGGAATATAGGAACATGGAATTAAGAGATAAGTACATTTGGGTTGCTATATCTATGTGTCCTATATCTAAAAATTCAAACAATCTCAGACTGAAAATATTTGGAAAAAAGGTTATGTGGTTGATAGGTACTGTGCAGCCAGGTATCTATACTAACATGTGTAGACCTCTTTTTCTTGTAATTGTTCCCTAAACAATACAACGTGGCAACTATTTACATAACATTTACATTATTTTAGGTATTATAGATAAACTAGAGATTATTTAAAGTATATGGGAAGATGTACATAGGTTATATGCAAGTACTATGTCATTTTATTGAGGGGACCTGAGCACTAGCAGATTTTCATATCATAGAGGGGTCCTGCAATCATCCCCCAAGGAAGGATGAATGTATTTACTATTGCTTTTCCATATTTGATCAGGAATTGACCACCACTAGCTGCAAACAATTCTAATTAACTATAGAAGCCATCTTGAGATGGGAAAGATCTTCCATTCAATTTGAACTGCAGTTAGGAAGCATGCACTGAGCATTAATTAAGTATCAGACAT
The DNA here is from genome assembly GCA_004027875.1 of Aplodontia rufa. Lineage (NCBI taxonomy): Eukaryota > Metazoa > Chordata > Mammalia > Rodentia > Aplodontiidae > Aplodontia > Aplodontia rufa. Next base: position 11,358 of record PVKS010026336.1, on the reverse strand, counting down.
TGTGCTACATACTGTGAGTATACCGAGATACATTAAACAGGCTCTTCCATTTAAACAGGAACTTTTGCTACAGGAAAATGTAGATAGTTATAAACAATTAAGTGGATAAGATAATGCTGCATTTGAGTTTTGAACACTATTGCAATTGGAGCACAATGATTGGTTCTGTTTTTCAGTAAGGAGGTGTGCAAAAAATAGTCACAAATGTATCCCTTCTTTTCTTCCTCATTATCTTCTGGTGCAGACTTGTGGCCTATTTTCTCATCCCTTTAATTTGGGCTTACCTTGTGGCTTGCTTTGCCCAGTAGTAGGCTTCAGATGTGAGAAAATTTCAGCCTGAGTCTAAGCCTTGAGAGCCATTATATATACTTCTTGTGCTGGGAACACTGCTCCCTCTATAGGAAGGAGCCCAGGATAGCCTGTTGGAGTGTAAGACCAACCTAAACCAAACAACTGTCAAGATAGGGATCAAAGGAAGATACTTTAATTTTGTAAGAGCCATTTTTGGCAAACCCATAGCCAGTATTATATTTAATGGAGAAAGACTGAAAGCATTCCCACTAAATTGAGGAACAAGACAAGACTGTCCACTCTCACTATTCTTATTCAATATAGTCCTTGAAACCCTAGCCAGAGCTATCACACAAGAAAAGGAAATCAAAGGGATTTGAAGAGGAAAAGAGGAAGTCAAGGTATCTGTATTTGCTGATAACATGATCCTATACCTAGCAGACCGATAAAGCTCTATCAGAAAACTTCTAGAGCTTAAAAATGAATTTAGCAAAGTGGCTTTTTACAAGATCAACACTCATAAATCAATAGCTTCCCTATACTCCAGCAGCAAATCTGCCGAAGAAGAAATCAGGAAATCCTTCCCATTCACAATAACCTCAAAAAGAATAAATCTTGGACATTAATATAACAAAGAGTAAAATGATCTCTACAATAAAAACTATTGAACATTAAAAAAAGAAATTGAAGAAGATGTGAGAAGATGGAAAAACATTCCATATTTTTGGTTAGGCAGAGTCAATATAATTAAAATGGCCATTCTGCTGAAAGCCCTGTACTGATTCAATGCAATCCCCATCAAGATACCAATGACGTTCTTCATGGATATAGAAAAAGCAATTCTAAAATTCATTTGGAATAACAGGAAACTCAGAATAGCCAAAACATTACTAAATAAGAAAGAGAAAGCTGGAGGTGTCACAATACCTGACCTGGCTATAGTAACAAAAACAGCATGGTATTGATATCAAAACAGACATGAAGACCCATGGAACAGACTAGATGATATTGAGATCAAACCTACAAATCTTTAGCCATCTGATATTTGACAAAGGGAGCAAAAATATAGTGTGGAGGGAAGACAGCCTGTTCAATAAATGATGCTGGATGAATTGGACAGCCATATGCAGACAATTGAAATTAGATCCTTATCTCTCACCCTGCACAAATAACAAATCAAAGTGAATCAAAGAATTAGGAATTAAACCAAGAGCTATACAATTGCTAGAAGAAAAAATAGGATCAATATTCCACCACATCAGTGTAGGTGACTCCTTCCTTAACAAGACTCCCATTGCACAAGAATTAAAGCCAAGAATCAATCAATGAATGGGATACAATTCAACTGAAAAGCTTCTTCACAGCTAAAGAATAGTCAAGAGTGTCAAGAGAGAACCTACAGAATGGGAGAAAATCATTGCCTACTATACCTCCAACAGGGGACTAATATCCAGAATATATAAAGAGTCCCAAAAACTGAACCCCCAAACTGCAAATAATCCAATCAATAAATGGGCTAGGGAATTAAACAAAAACTTCTCAACAGAGGAAGTCCAAAAAGCAAATAAATATGTTAGAAAATGTTCTATATCACTAACAATCAGAGAAGTGCAAATCAAAACTTCTCTAAGATTCCATCTCACTCAAATCAGAGTGGCAAAAATGAAGACTATGAACAGTACAGATGCAGGAAGGGTTGTGAGAAGAAAGGAACACTAATACACTGCAAGCTTGTACAGCCACTCTGGAAAGCAGTGTGGAGACTCCTCAAGAAAACTTGGATTGGAACCACCTTATGACCTAGCTATCCTACTCCTGGATGTTTTCCCAAAAAAGCTAAAATTGGCATCTACAGAGACACAGTTACCTCAATGTTTATAGCAGCTCAATTCACTATTATCAAACCAACCCAAATGCCCCTTGTTGGATGAGTGGATTCAAAAACTGTGGTATAGGGAGTGGAGCAGTGGCTCAGTGGTTATGGTGCTTGCCCAGCATGCGTGAGTACTCAAGTTCAAACTTCAGCACCACGTACACAATGAAGTCTTGGAGCAATAAAGGCCAAATGAAAAACTAAATAAAATTGTTTTTCTCTTTCTCTCTCTACTGTCTCTCTTTCTTTAAAAAAAAAACTGTGGTATACATATATGTGTGTGTATATATATACACACACAAATATGTATATACAGAGAGCAGAACAGTGGAGTTGTATGCTGCTTTAGAGAGAATGATATCATGGCATTTGCAGCCAAATGGATGGAGATAGAAAAAATTATGCCAAGTGAAATATCCCAAACACAGAGACTTAAGGGCCAAATGTTTTCTCTCAAATGTGGAAGATAGAGTAAAATCTAAGACAGGATGAAAGTTAGCTAAGTTTAAATAATAAACTCAACATAGTTGAAATTTCACATAAGATGGGGGAACCGTAACTATGAAGGTTGGGGAAAGAAAGGAGGGAGGTAGGGATACGAGGAAGGATTAGGGGAGCTATCAGTGCAACTGGGAACTCTTGACTTCCATGAGAAACCCAACTATATTCAGGCAGGCAGAAAAACTCAGAAATTTCAAAAATTAATATACATATATATGTTTATTTCTATCTATAACATGGGGGTATTGCAGAGGAGACATGAGAGTGGGGAGTGGATGAAGGGGGAAATCCTGGTTTATGATCGGCCTTCACTTACTTTGTCAATATTCGTAAATGCATGATTATGTAACAACGATTCCCTCCAATATGTAAGACTTTGTCAAAAAAAAAAAAATACTGGAGCAGAGAAAAGCGAGCCTTTGCACAACATCAGCTTTGCAGGGAGTGTAGTCTACAGTTCTGAGGTCAGTTAGGGTGGGAACTAGAAAAAGTGTATTGGTTTCACCAGCAGCAAGGAGATAATGGCAACTTCTGAAGAAGGGCAGTTTCTGGGGCATGATGAAGGCTTTCTCTCACAAGGGGAGATTTTCTAAAAGAAAGCAAAAGACAAAACAACAACAACACACACAAATCCCAATAAAAATAGTTAAAACAATTCTAGTTTATTATCACATTATCAGGCTTTGATAAGCATCTACAGTATGTGTGAATGTTTGGGCTTAAATGTAGGTGATCTTGTGCTCTGTCCCAGCTAAGCGTGGTTCATGTGTTCTTTCCTGCTGATCATGCAGGTGTTCCATTTTTTCTCCTACATAATGAGGACACATTGCTTGCATGCTAAGGGAGATGGCTTGTTTCTTATTTTTTTGATATTGCTATTAAGTATCTCAGCAATTTCAAATGATGAGATCATTTCAGTTTTTTGGCATTATCATTAGAGCTTGTGTAACACATCTTTGGGAATAATTATGAACATGTCTGCTATGGTTTGAATGATGGTATCCCCCTTCAAAATCTGTGCTCATTCTTAATTACCAGTGTCACAGAATGGAAGAATGACCTTTAGGGGGTGATTAAGTCCTGAGGACTCAGCCCTCACAAGTGGGATTAGTACTTTTTATTAAGGGGCTCAAAGTTAAATTGAGCACTCTGTAGCCACTTTACCCCTGGTATGTGAGAACACAGCTAGAAGGCACCATCTTGGAAGCAGAGATCAACTTGTGAGATGCCAGTGCCCATGCCTTGATCTGAGACTTTCCTGTCTCTATATCAGTAGTAAATAAATTCCTATTCTTTATAAATTATAGAGTCTAAGGTATCTTATTATAGCAGCACAAATGGAATAAGAAAAATGGAATTGGAATAAGCACTAATTTTCTGGGGAATTAGAGTAACACAAAATAATTAGAGGAAAGCTCATAAATATATTTTAGAGTAGGACAATATAGATGTAAAATGTCTTCTATATTGTGTCCTTTATATAAAAAAAGTCAAACAAAAAATAAAACAAATTGCTTGTGGTGTTTTCCTTACCACTGACTTCCCATAGCTACAAAATAAGTCCAACGTCTCCTCCTTTTTTCTCATGATGCCTTTGATTCAGTCGCCAACATTTAAAACCTTACAAGTTTTTTCTGGACTTTCTAGCTCCAGGAGAAGTTAACCCTCAAGTAGGACAATATAGGCAACTATTGCTTCTGGTCCTACCTCTAGCACCACTGTTGCAACCAGCCTCAGTGCACTCATTGTCCCGGCCTTTGGAGTTTGACCATGGAAGATCACAAGTTATTTGGTGCCAGAGACTGTGCAAAGACCAGCTGAGCATGGACATTGCTGGACATGTGCTATACCAACTCCCCCATCACTTTTGTTGTTATCAAAATCATGCTGACAGCACTGGTATATATGAGTGCGTATGAGTGTTGCAGATTCTCATTTGTCACTTAGAATGATACCGCTTCTTTGGAGGCAACACCAAGAAAATCTGAACAACTTCTCTGAACCCCAAAGAATCGTTTATCTCATCCTGGTTGCTGAGCCTCAGAGGGGCTCTTTTCCCTAGTCCTAGTTGCTCACTGACTCCTGAGGGGATTTCTATAGCGGGAAGGCATTCACTCCAGTCTTTCCTTGTATTTTCTTCCCACCAGCAGCAATCATCTCAGGACTAACCTATTTTACCTTCTCATTATTTTTCCAACTTCCACTTGTACTCCTCCCAAACTGGACCTCAGAGTTGATCCCTCCCTTTTTGATATGTATCTTTCTACTTCAATAAAAGTTCTTGAACCCATCCTCTGTTCCTCCCCTGCTGAATAGGTCATGGTCTATGCCCTGAGGAAGATCCCACAGAATTTAGTTTTTAAATTTGCTAGAACAGAGCCCAACACCCAGTCTGGAATCTCAAAGTAAGTGAGCCACTTTGACATCCTCACATCTGGCACTGTGCTTGTCACCTGCGGGTGGCCCGCAAACACACATCCCTTAACAGATTCTTACATTCTTTGTGACTCAGTTTTCTCATATGTGAAATAGTACTAATGGGCTCATCACCCTGTGGGGAAATTACATTAATATACATAAAGTCCTCAGAAAAGTGCCTGAAAACAATGCATGTTTTGTGATTTAAGCTAATATAGTTATTATTCAATTCACCATGCTGGTCCCTGGGCTTAGAGTCTGAATAAAGCAAAATTATAGATCTTTTCTCAAAGAAGTTATTTAACGAGTAACTATTAAAAATATAATTAATTAATAAATGAATTGTGTCTCTCTCATTGACTTAAATTTCAACTTCCTTTCAACCCATTCCCTTCCTTCTAGTATAGGAAAATAAATGAAGCCTTTGTATACATGTGGCTGTGGAGTGCTGAGCACCATTGATTTGGCTGGGGCAGGTTTTTATTTGAATTATAAACAGGGATGCCCTTCCTATTTATAATAAGTTTGTTCATTGCAAGTGTTTTATATTTTATGTATTTATTTTGGCAATGCAATCTATAACTTCTTGACATCCTTCTGGGACAATCCAGCATGGTTCCATTTAGTGAGAACAGCTCCCTTCTCCTGGAAAGGGAAATTAGTCCTTTAGGGGTGCAGTTGGAGAGTTCCACAGTGCAGTTCTCAATCCCTGTGTACTCCTGAGATCAGTAATTTAATTAAACTATGTGGAATCTTATTAATTCACCAATGACAGTTTCTGCTAATGGAGAGTAAGTCACAGCACTGATCTCATTTAAGTATTTGTTGTACCCAAAGTAATACCATAGTAGCAAAAATAATCACTTCAAATTCCAAAGACTTCTAAGAATGGGGCATGCATTCGAACTGTGTTTTGAAGGATAATATATTTCAAACATGCTACCCATGTTACTCCCAAAGGAAAGGTATAATGGAACATTTATTTCTGTATCTAAGGAGCCTCTTTTGATAGACTGTAGTTAGCTTATTCAAGGTATATTTCATCTTTGGAATATACACTGTAGTGCTATAAAAATTACACTTTTAAAACTAGGTATAATTGATTTAAAGCAAATTTTATATATTATGGTGTGAAATTTATAGAGTTTTTTTTCTCTCTTACACACATACACTAAGGTCAAGATGTGAGCCTGCGCATCCCTCTCAATGGTTTCTTCATGTTCTTATGTATCCCGTGTCTCCTGTCCCTCCTCATACCAGCTCTCCCTACGTAACAAGTGATCTACTTGCTCTCTACTACTGTACATTATTTTGCTTTTTATTGAGTTTTATATAAAGGAATCTTACAGTATTTGGGCTGCCTGTTGTATTCAGCATAATTATTTGAAGATTCATTCATGTTGTTTCATGTATCAATAGTTCATTTTTTAGTACTAATTCATTTATTTTTTAGTACTAATTTAGTATCTACTGTATGGATATGATACCTTTTTATCCATTTACTTATTGATGGGCATTTGAATTTCAGTTTTTTTGGGTATCATAAATAAAGCTGTTTTAATTTGTAATGCATTGCTGTTTAAAATTTTATGTAAATGTATACTTTCTTTTATCTTCGGAAAATATGAGTGGAGAGGTTGGATCACAAAATTGGTATATATTTAAATTTTAAGAAACTTTGAATATGTTTTTCTATGTTTTTGTACAACTTTGCATTTCTGTGAGTAATGTATAAGAATTCTGATTCTCTACATCTTTTCCCATATTTGTCATGGTCAACCTTTTTAATTATAGCCTGTTTAATAAATATATAGTGATATCTCATTGTGGTTTTAATTAGTTTTACTAATGAAAAATGAGGTTGAGTGTCTAGTTATGTGCGTGCTTTCCATTCTTCTATCAGTTTTTTTGTAAAGTGTTTGTTGCAAACTTTTTCTTATTTTCTTCTTGGGTTTAAAATTTTATCACCGATTCATGCTGTCCTAATATTTTATTAGATGTATGCTGACCTAATATTTTCTCCCAGTCTGTGGCTTTTCTTCTTATTCTTTTAATCAAACCTTCTGTTTTAGTCAGCATTTGCATGTGCAACCAAAAGACCTGACAAGAACAACTAAAAGGAAGAAGAGTTTCTTTTGACTCGGAGAGTCTGAGCATTGGTTGGCCGACTTTATAGCTCTGGGCTCAAGGTGAAGCAAAACACTCTGATGGAAGGGTATGGAGGAGGAAAGCAACCAGGAAGCAGAGAGAGAATTTTGTCACCAAGGACAGAATATAAACTCAAAAGGCACATCCTCAGTGATCTACTTTTTAATAATTTAATCACTTCACCCCTGAAAAATTTCTCACATGAGTTTTTGTGGGACACCTCATATTTAAACTATAACATTTCCCCCTGGATTCCAAAATCTTATGCCAACCTGAAAATTGCAACATGTATTTAGTCAATTTCCAGGTGTGCCCATGGTCTTAATAATTCCAGTATTGCTCAAAAGTCCGAATCCAAAATCTCATCTGATACTCATGCATGGCAAACTCTTTGCACGTTCTCTCTCTTGGTTTGTTTCTGCTCAATTCCTGTAACTTTCATTAGAAGGCCTCCCTTTCTACTGGCATCTCATAATCTTGGGGTCTCCTCTGAAGTTCCAGCTTCATTCTCACATCTTCATGCATCACTCTCTCAGAGGCAGCCCTCAGGGTTTCCAGTCTTGCTACACTTTGCCTGGCCTTGCAGATCTTTTGAAATCTTGATGGAAACTTTCGTGACCCTCTGACTCTAGCATCCTGCAGAACCACCACCATGTGAATGACACCAAGGTGTGACACCACCTTGAGCTATAGCAAGCCTCCTTGGACCATGGCTGCAGCAACCTTTGAATGCCTGGGTGGCTGAGCACAGTGAAACAAACAGTTCCTGGGCACCTCCTTCACCCCCTGGGGCAAGCAGGGTGCCCCAAGGTTTCTTCTCAAAGGAATTTTGACTTTTTACCTCTTGAGCCTGAGATGAGTGTTATCTTATGAATTTATGAGATGACCCCAAGCCACCTTCCCTATTTTCTCTGTGCAAAGTAATTAGTATCTCTGGTGGCTGCAATATTTTTAACAACTGCAACTTCCTTAGCTCTGGTTTACTTGCACTCTACCCAAAGTGAAAGTTTTTAAAATATTTCTCCTTGCTTTCTGCAAGATTATCACTGTAAACTTGGCTGAAAGCTTCCAGCCATATCCATGCCTCTGTCTGAATGTTGTGCTGTCTTGACATTTCCTCCACCTATGTTATGATTTGGATGAAAGGTGTCCCCTCAAAAGCTCAATATGTGATGATGCAAAGGCTGAGAGGTGAAATGAGTGAGTTAATCCCCTGGCAGGGATTCGTTGGATGGTAACTGTAGACTGGTGGGGTGTGGCTGGAGGAGGTGCATCATTTGGGGGGTGCCTTTAAGGTATATATTTTATTTCTGGTGAGTGGACTGCTCTCTCTGCTTCCTGATGCGATCCCTTGAGCTGCCACACTCTTCCGCCATGATATTCAGCCTCACCTCTAGCCCCAAGAAATGGAGCCAGCCTTCTGTGGACTAAGACCTCTGAAATCAGGAGACCCTAAATAAATTTTTTCTCCTAAAATTGTTCTTGTCAGGTCTTTCAGCCCCAGCAATGAAAAAGATGACTAAAACAACAAGATTAATTAATACATCAACTTTAAATTCAGCCTTACAAAATGTCTCTGGACAGGGAAAAATGTAGTCTTCCCCAGAACATAATGTGATGGCACCTAGTCCAATTTTTTTTCTAAAGATAAAAGGACACAGAGAGAGAACCTAGTCCATTTTTAATAGTGTTCTCCTTCTCTGCTGAAACTTCATGAGCCCAGTCTTTACTTTCCATAGTGTTAGTGGCAATCTGGTCTTCTGGGCTTCTACCAAAATAATCTATTAAACTTCCCTTACAATATTCTGAAGATTTTCTAGCTTTGATCACTAAGTTTTTCAAAACTCCTCCCTTTGCAAACTAGTTCCAAAGGCTTATGAGCCACATGGCCAGGTTAGTCACAGCAATGACTCCCACTTTTCAGTATCATTTTGTTTCAGTGAGTTTTGGTGTCATTATGACCAAAAAACATGACAAGAAGAACTTAAAGGGGGAAAAGTTTATTTTGGCTCAGGTTTCAGAGGTTCAGTCCATGGTTGGTTGACCGTACAGCTTTGGGCCTGAGGTGGAAAGGTATTGTGGAGCAAAGCAGCTCAGGATATGGCAACCAGGAAGGAAGGAGAGGGAAGGAGGGGAGGGAGGGAGGGGGAGAGAGAGAGAGAGAGAGAGAGAGAGAGAGAGAAAGAGAGATATCAAACTCTGCTCACCATGGACAAAGTATAAATTCAAAAGGGATACCTCTCTGGTGACATACTTTCTATGGCCATACCCTTCCTGCCTGTACTTACTGGCCTGTTAATTCCTATCATTGAATTAATTCAGTAATTAGGCAACACCTCTTATAATCTAATCATCTAACCTCTGAACATTCTTGCATATCTCACACATGAACTTTTTTGGGGAAGACTTCATATCTAGACCATAACAACTTTCAAAGAAGAGCAGGTTTTAATTTTGATGAAGTCCAGTCTCAATTTCTTCTTTCATGGATCATGCTTTGGGTGGCTAAGAATCCTCTGTGTAACCCAGAGTCACAATATTTTTTCCTTGTATTGTATCCTAGAAATTTTATGGTTTTCAGTTTAATACTTAAGTCTTTTATTCATGTGGATTAGTTTTAGTACATAGTCCAGAGTATGGATTAAAGTTTATTTTTGCATTCACATGTGTCAGAACAACTTGTTGAAAGAGTATCATCCATTTTCCACTAGAACCTCTGTTACCTTGTTAAATAGAAGCAAGAGTATATCTTATAATTTGCAAAGTGGCAGGATACAAGATCAACACCCACAAATTAATAGCTTTCCTATACACAAATAATAATAGGTCTGATGAAGAAATCAGGAAATCAGTCCCATTCAAAATATCTTCAAAAAAAATAAAATACTTGGGAATTAACCTTTCAAGGGAAATCAAAGATCTCTACAATGAAAATTATCGGTCATTGAAGAATGAAATCCAAGATGACCTAAGAAGATGGAAAGATGTCCCATGCTCTTGGTTAGGAAGAATTAATATAATAAAAATGGCCATTCTACCGAAAGCTTTATATAGATTTAATGCTGTCCCTATAAAGATACCTATGTCGTTCTTTACAGACATAGAAAAAGCAATTATCAAATTCATTTGGAACAATAAGAAACCTAGAATTGCCAAAACACTACCAAGGAAGAAAGACAAAACAGGCGGTTTTGCCATTCCAGATCTAAAACTATACCATAGAGCTGTAGTAACAAAGATGGCCTGGTGCTGGTATCAAGATAGGAAAGAAGACCAATGGAATAGAATAGAAGACCCTGAAAAAACCCCTCAAATCTTTAAACATCTGATTTTTGACAAAGGGGGACAAAATATTACATGGAGGAGAGACAGCCTCTTCAACAAATGATGCTGGACAAACTGGACAGCCACTTGTAGAAAGTTGCAATTAGACCCATATCTTTCTCTTTGCATGAGAACCAAATCAAAATGGATCAAGGAGCTAGGAATTAAACCAGCTACCTTGCAACTGATGGAAGACAAATTAGGTCCAACACTTCAGCATTTGGGAGTAGGCAAAGACTTTCTCAACAGGTCTCCTAAAGTGAAGGAAGTAAAGTCAAAAATCAGTGAATGGGATGCCATAAAGCTAAAAAGCTTTTGTACTGGCAAGGAAACAATCAAAAGAGTCAAGAGGTTTCCTATGGAAATGGAGAGAATCATAGGCTATGATTCCTGAGACAGGGGACTCATATCCAGAATCTATAAAATCCTCAAGAACCTCAACTACAAACACATAAACAACCCAATTAATAAATGGGCCAAAAAACTAAACAGAAACTTCTCAACAGAGGAGATTGATCAAGCCAACGAATGCATGAGAAAGTGCTCCAAATCTCTAGTAATCAGAGAAATGCAAATGAAAAACACATTAAGATATCACCTTACAGTAAATGGATGGTTATGGAAGAGATCATGATGAGTAAAATCAGCTTAACCCAGAGATCTAAGGGTCGATTGTCTCCACTCATAGGTGGAGGTGGGGACTAGACCCTGGACAGTGAGAAAGCTGGTCTAGTAACATGAGTTAAATCCAGATAAGATGTAATGCTTTACAATCTAATACTTTTTTTTAGAATTATAAAGGG
>PVKS010026335.1:0-28772 GCA_004027875.1 Aplodontia rufa | reverse complement strand
TAGGCCTCTTGGAAGGCTGGTGGGGGTGGAACCAGCATTCAAACAGCTTGCAAGGGCTGAGAGCTGTGCCACACTCCTGGGCTCTGTCCAAGTCCCCAAGTGAGGATGAATGAAGCTCCAGGACTCTGTGGGCCTGGGATTGCAGGGGGACTAAAATGTCCCTTGTAGACCCCAGTTTGTCACATTTTTAAAACAAGATCTGCTCTCTGCCAATGCCAGTGCCTTTCTGATCCACCCTTTGCTACTTCTGATGGAGAGATGGTGAGGATTCAGAGAAAGAAGCGGCCCTGGATCCCTCATCTGTAGGGGGGTGTCATCATGCCTGAAGTCGTCCCCACTGTCCTGTTGTAAGGAGGGAATGTGGAGGTGGTGGTCACATTTAAAGTGGAGAGGGCTGTCCACACAAAAGATTCCGTAAAACAGGAGCCCAGAATGAGGGTAAAACTGGAGTGGGTGGTGCTTAACCCAGTAAGACCTGTGTGGGACCTCACAGCCTGCATGCATTTCTCCAGAAAACCTTCCTGTCCTTTGTAGATGCTATGGGCCACTCATTAATTGAACAGGTATTTATTAGAAACAGCCTGTGCCCCCAGGAACACACACAGATCAGTCAGGCCATACCAGCATCCCGCAGCTCAGGGGCTTCTCTCCTGTGCGCTAACCTCAGTGCAAACTCTGCACACCTTCTCATCCTTCCAGGACCTAGGCTTAGGCACTGTCTTGAAATTTGCCTGTCTGTGTGACAAAGGAAGGACAGTTCCAGAGTGTCTTGCACTAACAGTGCTCTAGCCACTTCACCAGAGATCCATTGGCTAGAACTAGCCATGTGACTCTGCCCACCCAGGGGACCTAGAAGTGCAACCCGCCCATGCCTGGGGGCAGAGAGAAGGGGAAGCTGCTTAGCTCAGCTGTCAAGTGCACGTGGTGGTGCAAACAAGGACGGGTGCAGTCATCAGCCAAATATGTCAGGAAACGCCAGAAGTTTCTTCAGGACAGTACATTCCACAAGAAGTCCTGTGGTTGTAGATCTGCAGGAAGGGGACTCAGAACACAGCTTTCTTCATGTGTCTTTTATCGAGTGGGCTATGGAGATCAACTCCGGACTAGCATCTCATGGAAGGCACTTCAGAGAGGGCTGAGTTCCATGGAACACACTCATTTGTGCCCAGGAAGAGCCCCAGAGTAGGAACCTGGGCCACCACAGAGCTGAGTGGGAGCCAGGGCTGGGAACGAATGAGTCCCATGGGTCTCGCAGGAAGGAGCAGGCACTGTGCAGCCAGGGTTTCCAAGTGTACTGGGGCCATGACCTGCTTTTGGCCAGAGTGTCGGCACTGGGGCAGCCTGGAAAGCCAGGTGTGCCGGAGATACAGGCCCTCTGCTAGCACAGGAGCCCTGCTGCGTAGGTGTGTTCTCACCCCATCCTGGGGCCCTATGAGAGCAGGGCCTGGACCCTGCTTCCTGGGACCTCAGGTAGCTCCTACGGGAGGCAGATTTGACCTTTTGTACAGAAAAACTGAGACCTTCCTTCTGCCTGGTTTTCCTTTCTCTTCCTCATACAGGTTTTTTTTTTTTAAGGGCAACATGAGTTCTCTTTTTTACAACTTACGTTCCTTGTTCATTAAAGAAAGAAAAGTCAGCGAAGTCAGTCTCAGTTGAGTTGAAGTCAAACGCTCATTTTGATTTGGTTTCATTCCTTTCTTCAAGTGATCCTCATATACCCTCTGGTTCCTGCCTCTGAGTGAAGCTCTACAAAATTACTGGGCCGGTAGTTAGGGTCTGAGTAGGAAACATCACACATGGGGCAAATGCCTTACTTTACCAGGGCTTTATGGGGAAGGTGTCTCAGCAGGCCTGGGCAATGAGGACAGGTGGGAATGTGACCTGCAATTCAGGCAGGGTCCACCTAGCAGTCTGCTCCTGGAAGGTGGCAGGAGAGCCTGGGTCAAAGCACCTCCTGTCCAAACATCCTCTGAAGGAAAACCAAGACACAGTTGCAAGTGTGCCAGATATTTTAATGGAAAAAATTAGAAAAGTGTAGTATTTTACACTACAGTAAATTGTTCTTTTGCTGTAAAGATGCTGTGAAACAAAACAGATGTGATCTCTCACACAAGTGGTCTGTCACAAGGGAGATGTCTACTAAGACGTGTAAACATTGGTGATATGTCTGGTAAGCTACAATAATAACACATCTGACACTGGCTTGAGGGTTGCCACATTCTGTCGATGGCATTCTAAGGCCATTTGTGAAGACACCGCTCATCGCAGGCTAGAGACAGAGGAGGCAAATCCAGGGGCTCCCACGGCAGCAGGAGGCTTCTTTGAGTCTGCTTCTCCGTAGTCAGGCTGGGATCGCTGGTGTCACTGTCATCCACCATGTGGGAGGGCAGCTCCCTACTGAGGGATCAGGACAAACCAGGCCATCCTCCTGGAACGTGAACCCCCCTTCTTGGGGACCGCCCTGGCTTCCATCACCCTCCCCCCCAGGTACGGTCTGGCAGGCCTCCGGTAGCTTCGCCATCAGAACCAAATCCAGGTCCTCTTATTGCAGTAGACGAAGATGCCCAGAAATGCCCAAAAACAAAAACACAACACAAGCCCAGAGACCAGATAGTCAGTGAACACACCCCCAAATGATCCCACGAGGGCCACCCTCAGCCCTAGAAAGAAGCCCCATGGGTATAAGCCAACTAACTTGAGGATGAGTCGGACACCAATTCAATTTCTATGCCTAGGGTCACAAATGACAGGGGTTTTTTGTCTTCCCTTGATGTCATGAGGCACGGAATACAAATTTGGCTAAAGCTATACATCTAAAAGGGGCTGTTAGCAATTTCTTGGCCTGCTGGGAATAGACCTGGAATTCCTTTTAATCAATTAGGGTCTGCTCATTGTCTTCAACGTCTTTTTCCACTTTTCTCCTACGCATGCTTAGTTGCAAACCTCATGAACATTTTTGGACATAACGAGATGTCCTCCAGCCTCCTGACTGGGGTTAATCTGGCCCTGGGTGATCTTGATGGTGCCCCCCCCGGTGTCACCTAGCTCAGAGCAGTCTATTTGGTGGAGATTTCTGGTAAGGCAGAGAGTGGGCTGAGGTGACCGCATAAGGGCCTTTCCAGCCCAGAGCCAGCTGTCACAATGCTATTTGTGGAATTTGTGGACTGAATAAACAGATACATAATTAGCCCTTTTCAGGAGTGTGTTCTTCTCTGAGGAGCCATCAAATTATAGAGAAATCTTGTTAATTGTGGGTCTGCTTCATGGGGTTCCCGCTAATCACATTTTCCTTTCATTAGACTTTTATTTTTCTACCCAACTTCTAAACTGCAGCTCGAGGAAATGAAACAATTGCTGAGGCACAACCTAGTTGCCATCCCTGCTCGCCTAGCCTGGGCTTGAGACCTCGCACATCTTGGCCCACTAGTCTCTGGATTGGGGTGCCATGGGCTAGGCCGTCTCCATCAGCACAGAGCCTCTTGCTGAAGTTGACCATGGATGGTGCCCGCACTCTACAGCCGCTGCTGGACCCTGGTGAACAAGCAGCCACCTCTGCACACAGAATGATGCAGCCCTCGGGGCGGCCAGGGCCGCTGCCACCTGTTCTGGCAGCCATGAATCCTCTTTAGGATAAGGAGAAGTGAGAGGGCTCCTCAGGGCAAGGCTGGTGGTGACTCGCAGGAAATGCCCCACCCCACCTCTTACATGTGGAGGCAGGAAAGGAGAGCGCACTTGATAGTGACCCTTCAAACGGAGGGTCCAGGGGCTGGCTGGAGACATGATTCTTCAGTGAGAAGTCTACAGAAAAACACAACCTGGAAAGCGGGAGGTCCCCAGGAGAGGGGAGTTAACCCACACTTGGGAATTCAGCCCCAAGCTGGAAGGGCGTGGCCCTGGCCTTCCTCCAAGGCCTCCCACCCAAACACCACGGACATCTAGGGTACATGATTTCTTCTCATGTTCACCACATGTCTCTGGGAGACGCCTGCTTCTCTCTGACCATCCTACCTTCTGTAGAAGGGGACAAGGAGTGACTTGCTGAGACCATGTGACCCATTACATAGGAGGAAGGAAGGAAAACTAGGGTTGGGCTCTGAGGAAGAAGTCCAGTGTCCCCACCACCCACTTACCCTTCAGAGGCCAAGGCTATGGCTGAAGGTTACAAAATCAGGCACAGTTCTTTGGATGCTGAGGCCTCCAAAGAGGCAGAGTTGGGACCCCAAAGTGAATGGGAAGACACAAAGACTGAGTACTTCCCCAGGAAGTGTCCTTGCCTCTCCAATGCTTCACTCCAACCCCAATCCCCTTCCCTGTCCTCCCACCAGGGCCCTTTACCCGTGCCAAGGGAGATGGGTAACAGGAAGACCAAGCCCACCCCCCTTGCCCGCTGACCTGTGCAATCCCAGTTTCAGACAGAACCCAGGCAGCCCCCAGAGAAGATCCCCTGCAGTCACACCAGCTGCTGCAGGGCAGGGTTCCACCCCATCCTTCTGGAGCAGTTCCACCCTTCCAGACCCTTCCTTTAGGTGGGGAAGGAAGGCCAGCAAGACGGGGCACTCTCCACCAGGATGACATGTTTGAGCAGCGCCGTCCTCTAAGTCCTTCTCAGATCTACCTCCCAGGAAGGGCGACCTGCCTGGGTCACACAGCGCAGACTGTGGAGGGATCCGTGAAAGCCCTCTGTGCTGCGCAGGGGCCGCTGCAGGCTTCCAGAAGGCCCACACTCTGCAGCCACCGTCCACTGCAGCTGCACCCCGAAAGGGCCCTGCTAGCCCACCAGAAAACTCGCTACCGCCAGTCTCGGGTGTGCCCTCTCGGGTCCACTGGCGTGGAGAACAGATGCCTGGTGACAAAGGTCTGCGTGGTTAATAACAATCAAAGGCTTAATCTGATGTGTCTCCTGGCATGCAGTTTTGTCCATGGTACTCAGCATAAAAGTGGGCTTTTGAAACAGGCAAAGGATCTGGCAGAGTTTGCAGATACCCTCTGGCCAGCATGGAAGCTTCTCCTCCCCAAGCCCCCCAGAATGAAGCCCCTTTTGGTTTACCTGGGGGTGACACCCCCACCCTCCTCGTCCTCCCTTGTTCTCGTCTTATAGTAATGGGAGGAAAGGGACCAGGACCCAGCCCACCTGCCCCACCCCACCCCACCCGACCCTACACACTGGAGGACAGGAGCTCTGAAATGTGAGCTGGACATCTGCCTTGGAGTTCCAACTTTTCCACTTCTCAGTTGGCCGACTGCAGAGTGGGGTGCTCAGGCTGCCCCTCCCACCCCCACCCAGCAGGTAGAGCAAGTGCATGCTGGGAAACACCCGCCATTTGCACAGCACTGCCACACATGCAACTCTGCAGGTTCTCTTTGTGGTTTGGGGCCCGCAAAGCCTGTGCTGGACCCAGGGTACCTGTGGGTGGAGGGGACATGCTCTCCCAAGAAGCACAGGGAATGCTAGCACAGTGGCTGGCACAGAACCGGTCCACGTAAATGTTGTCACATCTAGATCTCCCAGCTACCCTGTGCAGCAGGGGCTATTTGTAACCTCAACTTAAAGGTGGGGAAACAGGATTGGAGGAACAAAGCCACCGCGTTCCCGTGAACAGCAGAGGTTGAGTCCAAGTACGGAAGCTGCCAGGGCCTGAGCAGCTTCCACACCACTGTGCTACTTGCTGGGTGCAAGGGGAGTCTGGTTTTGCCCCTCATGGGACCCCAGAACTGGAAGTGGCAGGCTCAGGGCCACTGAGGCATGGGGTCCCATGCCACTCGGTGCATGTTCCCACAGTCACTCACCCTCCAGCAGAAGTAATGCATGAGAAAATGGCAATGACTAGACCTGTTGCCTGGTGACCTTCCAGCCACCAGTTCTCCCTTCACAGAGAGAAATTCCTTTGTGTGTCCCATAATCTGAAGATGTCCCCATAACCCCCTTATAGGAGGTACACAGCAGTGGGCCACCAGGGGTGTGCAACTGAATAGCCAGGGGTGTGATGGTGGGCTTTCATCACATGGATTTGGATTGGTTTCCAGGGATCTGTATTGAATTACCATTTCCACTTGGGTGACTTAAGGCATGTCTTGATCATGGGGACATGTGACCATTGGGACAAGGTATCAGCTGCCCTCCCTCTGTGCATGCTGCCCACGCTTGCTGTTCCTACGGCTGGGACCACCAGCAATTTGCTGCCCAGAGTGTTTATCCATGAGGGAAACAGGATTAGGGGATCCCAGAGGAGGACATCACAAAGACCATCAGGGGGACAAAACGGTAAGGAGGAACTTTGACAGGAAGAGCTAGGCGCTCCATCTCCATCCTACAGAACAGCAGGGAGGCACCCAGGTGGCAGGACCCACCTGATCTAAAGGAAAGGTCAGGTGGACACAGCAGGTATGTTTCAGAAATTGGATGTGGGAGGGCTGTGTCCCAGAACTTGCCAAAGTAAACCTCTCAGATGGAGCAGATTATAGCCCTTAATGGTCAGGCAGGGATGAAGACTAATTCCACTTCTGTGATGTGGAAGAAAGGGCACGGCATTGATCGCGCTCATGGAAGAGCGGCCAGGTGCCACGGAGCCTGGGCAGCTCTCAGGGGCCCTCGCAGCACACATCTCTGCACCTCCTATTTACAGCCGGACCACCCCATAGGTGTTTAGGCAAAGCTGCTGATGCTCAGCCCGCACGGAAGAGGTCCCCGGGAGAGGCCAGAAATCTGAAGCCTGCTTGGGCTTTGGCAGTGACACCCAGCATCCATGGACGCCTCTTGAAGCTGCAGTTAGTTCCCCTAACAGAGGAAAACAACATTTAATATGACTTATTTATTCACAACAAAAGCAGTAACCACAGAGGTCCCCAGAGACAAACATCAAATGCATAAATCATAGCTACACAAGGACTTCATTGTTTTCTTGCCAACAGTTCCTCGACCTGAGGGCACAAGCAGACAGAAGCGGATCACAGGGCATTCTACAAGACTAAGGGCCTGGGCTCTTCAAAAATACCAATATCAAGAAGGACAAAACTGGAGGGACACGCCCTCAATTGGGGGGTTCTGGGACAACAAGACAAGCAGGTGGGGGGTGTGATCTTGGATGGCGTCTTAGATTCACAAAAAGCTCTGCAGGGTATTTTTGGGACACTTGGGGGAGTTTGCATACAGGCTACATTATATAATATTGTAAGATGCTAAATTTCTCAGGTTTAATGGCACTACTATATAGATGAATGTGCTTGTTCATGGGAGATATACAATGTTTTCTTTGGCTGAACCACCTAACTGCTATAGACATCGTGACATTCTATCCTCCAAACATCTCTGAGTGTGAGAGTTGAGCGGGGAGGTGGCAAAGAACGGAGGTTAGTGGGTCCAGGAGAGAGGTATCAGTAAGCTCATTGTGTTCTTTCAACTTTTCTGTAACTCTAGAACTTTCAGAGCAACCTTGGCAGGGAAATCATGGTCATAGACTTTCATTTTCCTGGAGCAGCAGCCTCTATCAGGGTGTGGTCAAGAAAGAAGCACCTGGGATGGATTTGTGCCCAGCTGTCTGGAAAATCCAGAATGCACTGGGCCTCAGTTCACATGACCTCCACCGCTCTCTGCCATTGCTGTCTCCCTTCATCTGCCCAGCTCTCAGGCTCCTGCCAAAGAAAAGGATTGTTCAGCTTGCTTTCTGGCGGCTCAATCTTGAAATGTGCCCAGAGATCTGAACATCCAGGCCAAATGCCTTCGTGGGTTGAGTCCATTTTGTGCTAAGTGCTCCTGGACCCCACCCATGCTGTCCTACTGTTTGAGAAGGAAGCTACAGGGGCTCAGGGAGTGAAATGACTTCCAGGAGCCCAGTGAGGCAAGACAAGGGAACAGGCCCTGCCCTGCCACTCTCTCGTCCCCCAAGATGCTCCCAGGGTCCCATGAAGACTATGACTCTGGAGGAAACACTTCAGAAGTGAGTCCCAAGCTACACTGCTTCCAGGACCAAGCCATGACTCTGGGTTTTGATAGCCAGCCCACCAGGAGAAAGGACAGGTTGCAGCCTACACCTTGGATCTCACAGCAGATGTTCTCTCCACTAGGTCCCTGTGCACATAGAACAGGGGATCCAGGTTACTCCAGCTTCCCCTTCTCATAGGTGGGTGAATGCGAACCTCCCCAGAGTCTCTTCTGGGTAGCAGCCTGCATCCATATGCTTCCTACCCTGGAAGTGTGGGGGACCAGGGTCTCCTGCCATGATGGCTCCCGAATGCAAGACTTCCTCTCAATCAGCGATGCCTGATAGGAATGCACAGCCCTTCAGAGAGCGCTATTAAATTGAGAACGGGGATAGCTTTCTGGGCAGAAAGGCTGTTGCCTTGCTTTCAAGACAGAGCAGAAAGAACAGATCTGGTTCCAGCTGTGGAGTTAAGCAGGAATCTCAACTCAGAGAGGTTGGTTCACTTCTGTGTAAACGAGAGTCTGACAGGCTGCTGGTCGAGACAGTGCCGTCCACCTGGGATGGGCACTGAGGACCCGAACAGGATGCGCGCTAGAAAGTGAGCCCAGGGCTCCAGGATAATCAATCCAATGTCCACCTTCCTCCTGTCTTTGATGGAGTAAAGATGGATATCTTAGTGGAAAAGAGTTCAAGTGAGTCAGAAATCTCAAGTATATACAAGGCATGTAGATTTGTAGAGATCAGAAGGCCTGGCAGCCTCCTGCGCCCCTGGTAGGAAGGGGCTCCCCTTTCATGTATCCTAACAGAAGTTGGTGCTATTCAAACCACCTGGGGTGATTTCATCCCCCTGGCTGAATGGGCATGGTCAACTGGAGGAAGGGGGTGACAGTCACTTGGCTGAAAGAAGTTGCCAAGTGCACAAGGGAAAAAGAGAGGCCAGAGACAGAGAAGTCCAGCAACAAGGGATCTTTGGAAGTCTGTGCACAGCAGCGACAAAAGCAGCCAGGACAACAGCAGAAAGAGTTATCAGACCTAAGCTCTGGCCACGTGATCTCAGACAGTTGTTTGCCTTCGTGACCCTGGGTCTCCTTTGAAGGTGCAGCTCAGCAGGGTGATGTGATTGAGCTCCCTGACTACCACGTGGGGCTCTCAGCCAAGAAGCCCCACTTCATCCTATCAAGAGAGAAGAGCTTGGGGACCTTGACATCCCCCCACACTCTCCCCAGGGCACACGTTGGGTGTGCCTGGAGAACTCTTGGCCAGGTCCCATGGCAGGGAACAGATGGACCATCTGAGAAGATGACTTCCTCCGTAGGGAAGAAAGCCAAGTTCACCCACATCTCCTAGGCACTCTGAATACTGTGGTAGAGGGGGCTGACCCAACAGCAAACTGCAGAAATCAAGGGAGGGAAAGAGAACCAAGACACCTCAAGTTGCCTCACGCCAACAGTGGTCATCACTTGAGAAAGGCTTCATCCTACAGTCCTAAGCCTCCACAACGGGAGTCAGCTGTGAGAACAGAGTATTTTCCACATCTCCCTGGGAAGAGAGGAGCTCCCTGTCACTTGAAGTGTTCAAGCATGACCACTTTATGTAGATGCTTTAGTGGGACCAGCTCTGCAGCGGTAAGCTGACCTCCCTGGGACTGACTCCAGGGCCCAGTGTGTATCCCTCGTTGGAGGGCTGGGTTAGGACACCTTGGTGTGGTGGAGTCAGTGTTGTGGACCCTCTTGGGGTCTGGACTTGGTTCTGTCAAGGATCAGCTGATACTGAGCAAATCTTTTACCCTCCCAGTAACATATAAAGATCAGAGATGATTACACACGCACCCCCTTTCGAGGGCAAATCTTACAAAGGTTTTTAGGAGAACACCTACATGTGTCCCAGGCAGACTCCAAAGCAAAAGTAGTCTGAAAATGTGCATTAGTGCGTTCATACCTCTGACCTAGAGCCAATAATCCCTTCAGAGAAAATTCAAGAACTGTCTATTCTCTGAACAGACTTGAGTGCCCCATGCAGGGCGTTCCAAAGACAAGTGAGCTGATGGAGACCTTGAAGGTTCATAACTGTCAAGTTTGGCCAAGAGAGTCTGAGGTTCACAGACTCCTTCCGAAGGTCCTGTGTCCTAGGCGAAGGGGACATTTCAACACGGGACGTAGCATTAAGGTGCATGCGTAGCCTTTTCAGAGGAGTCTCGAGTGCTCCTGGTTTCAGCCCAGTGGCCTACATGCTGGGGCCAGGTGGCATTTAGGTGCTGTCTCCTTTAAGAAATCCTGTAGGCCAGTAAGCGTGTTCCTTCTGAGTAGTGCAGCCGAAGCCCATTTCATCCAAGAGCCAGGAACTTCCAGTGTACCAAAAGGGAGTTGGGAGGATGAGTGAATGGGTGACTTTTAGAAATGGCAGGGATGATGATGAGAGAAATTAAAGTCCCTCAGTGAACACAGAGGTCAAACTGTCCTTATTCCTGCCATCGCAAGGGCCTACCGTGTGCTATATTCTCTAGCCTGACGTGTCCCCTAAGAGATCAACATGTCTTCCCTTTGGGCTCATCCCTTATGAGAGTGGGGGGAATGTCTCCACTACCTAAACCAAAGCATCCCCTGAGATCAAGTTCCCAGCCTCTAAACTCTTCCTGAGACCAATGTGAACTTTCCCCTATTTACAAATCAAATGCAATTAGAGATAATCTTTCTCGAAATATAGATATATATTTTTTAAGCAAGGAATGCCCTGTCACTTTTGCTTAGGAAAAGAAACCACATCCACATACCATCCCATTCTCATCCAAGCATTCCAAAACTAGAATTCTTATCCACGCAGGTAGATGCTGCACAAATCATCGTCATAGTCATCATCATCAAGAAGAGGGAGATAATAAAATAGATACTCTGTGGTTCCAACAATTTTCCACTTTCTCCTGACAATTCTAGCTGCACAGTAAATTGTTGGAACTGGAGATGATAAAACTAAAATTGTCTTTAACAGTGGTGACTCTCAATCATTTCATTCTTATTGGATTTCCTGTGTTGGCAATCTGTACCAGTTTCACAAAGTGCATGCTTTTTAAATTCTTAAACTGGCAAGCTAAATGACCCATGTCTTCTTGCACAACCCTGGAAAAAAGTCAACATAATTTAGAACTATGGTGTGATGCATCTGGGGTCAAGACTGCTCGTGGAACATGCTAGATTTGGCAAGATGGTTAAAAAAACCTCATGGGTTTTATCTTTCCATTCTGTTTGGAAGCAGCCAAAAGCAGGCTGCCAACCAAACCGAGTGAGGGGAGAGGAAAATGAACCTGACACTTCCCATCTGGTCACACGACCCACCTGCACATAGACACGCGCACTCGCTCATTCTGCACACAGACACGCAGCCACCCAGTCTCAGGGAGGAAAAGAGACAGTTAGTGAGGCACACCACTAGGGGCGGCGGGCAAGGCTCTCGGCTTGGTGAGCAACTTCGGGCTGGGTATCCTCAGCTCTGTCCCAGTGCTCTTGGTCTCACCTGTCCTAGAAAAGCCACCCCAGAGAAAGGGGGCAGGGTGGGGAGATTATAAGGCATACTTTGCTGGGGAGGAAGGAAGAAATCCATGCTTCATGCTCAGATGCGAGTTTCAGAGAAGGATGGGCCTTTATCTTCCCTTTGGACAGCTCTGCCTGGCTGGAAAGGGGGGGAAGAAATGAAACTGAGAAAGGAGGGAGGAGAGAAAGTAATGGTGATGACCGTAATAACAAAAGATAATAATAAATAAGGAGGGAAAGACGAGTTGGACCAATGGAACTTACATCCACATGACAATGACTCTTCCGATCTCTCCCTCCCTATACCTAGACGGACTTCCGGCGCCGCATCAGCCCGTGGTTGTCGCCAAAGCTGTGCATCCCAGGCGAGACGGAGCTCATGGGGGACGGTAAGAGGCTGTTCTTCAGTGTGCTTGGCGAGATCTCTTCAATCCTGTAGGAGATGGACTGGATCGGGGCGAGCTTGGCGCTGAAGTTCGGGGCCTGCGGGCGGAAGCAGGCGCAGGAGCACACGGACTGCAGGTCGCCGCCACCCTCGCTCCGGCCGCGCTGGCGGGTCGGGCGCGCCTCCTCCGAGACCTGGATGACCATGCTGTTTTGGTTTCCGGGCAGCGACGGGGTGTCGTCTCCCTCCTGCCGCTCTTCGTCGCTGTTCATGGTCAGGAACCGCAGGACCACCAGGTTGAGGAAGGCTCCGATGACGGTCAGCCCCACCAGGATGTACATGAAGCTGAAGGCCACGTAGAAGGGCTTCCTCTGCAGGGCACTCTTGGTCTGCAGCGCCACGTAGTCCCCGAATCCGATGGTCGTCAAGGTGATGAAGCAGTAGTAGTAGGCGTGGAAGAAGCTCCACTCCTCGCACTGGGAGAAGGCGGCCGCCCCGATGCACAGGGTTCCCATGCAGGAGAAGAAGCCCACGGTGACCATGTTCTCCATGGACACTTCGGTGTTGCGCATGCCGCAGCACTTCTTGATGCGTTTCAGCAGGTAGCGCACGAAGGTATTCATGCGCTCGCCCAGGCTCTGGAACATGACCAGCGTCAGGGGGATGCCCAGCACAGCGTAGAACATACAGAAGGCCTTGCCCGCATCGGTGCCAGGTGCCGCGTGCCCGTAACCTGCAGGAGGGACGGCAAGAGCAGGGAGCACAGTCAGGGGAGGTCCTATGCGGTCTGCGGTGCGTACGGGGGTGTCTGGGATATTCTGTGTGGGAGGGGCTTAGGGGCACGCCCACATCCCAAAGGGACAGGAATAGAACCAAAGAACTCGTTTTGTTTAACTGACATAAGGGTTTGGGTTGGAATTTCAGCAGGGAGGGAACTTGGGGCACATTAGGTTAAACATCCCTAATCCAAAAATCTGAAATCCAAAATGCTCTACAATACAAAATTCTGGGGAGCCAACATAATGGCACAAGTAGAAATTTTCACGCTGTGAAACTTTGTTCCATACGTAAAATTACTTAAACTAGTATATAAAACTAACTTCAGCTACATGTATAAGGTAATAGGAAATATGAATGAATTTCATGGTTAGACCTAGATATTGCATTGTGTACATGGAAATATCCCATTATCTGAGATGATCCTGAACCCCACTCTGGTCCCAAGCATTTTGGATAATGGATGATCAACCTGTGCCATTACCCAGGACAGAGGAAAATCAACCAAGTATGCCACTAGCAACTTGACACCAGAAGGGTATTTAGGGCATTTCAGTGTTCTTAGAGCAATGCAGTTTTTAACAGAAATGAGCATATCTACTACTACTGCGAAAACTGCAAAAATACCAAAACCAAGGGAGAAAGTGAAGTATAGGGATCCACAGATCCCTATGAAAAACGAATATGCAGGGAGCCACTGCTGTGTGCCGGGCACCATACGGACACTTTAACACACAGCACCCCGGCCTAACCTGGTGGCCCTAGAAAAGAGGCATAATGGTCCCCCCATGTCACTGACAAGACAACTGAATTAGTGACATCACAGTAAACTAGGTTGGCTTCTTAAGAACTGGGATTCAAGCCTAGCACTTTCAGCCTCCAGAAAGAAGGCAAAATGAAATCAAGGGAAGTGATGGCAGAATGGGACACAATGCTATGGGGACAAGAACTTTCATTTGTTCACTGCTACGTTCCCCCATGCCTAGGTAATATCTAAAAGGTAAAATGTCTCTGACAGAAGAACAAATACATTTGCACCACTGTGTGAATGTAGCCTTGATAGAAAACAGGGGGAAAATCATCCTCAAAGGCCCTGCATGTGCAGCTTTGGAAACTCCCAATGCAACTTCAGAGCAGCCATTTCACTGATCCACCACAGCAGCTGTGCAAAGTCCAGCCTCTAATTCATTCACTCACATTCATCATGAGGATGATGGTTCTAGAAAGGCGAGATTGCAGGGTCACCTTGCTGGTCAGTGACAATGTAAAGCTGAGATACCGTCTGCCCAATGCGGCAAGGGGAACCTGAGATCAGGTAGGTTGCAGCTCACATTCTGGAATGAATACTGCCCAGATAAAGACCTGGGTCATTGACAGTGTTTGGACTAAGAAGTTGGAAGATAGACCTGGTCTTCCAACATCTCAAGACCTACCCTGTCGTGGAAGGCTTCACTATGTTATCTCAGTCATATAATCATGGGCACTTAACCAGCTTCCTTACCTTGGGCACAGAAACCCCTCCCAATCCAGGTTTCTTCATCTGATACAAAAAATGGCAATGTTTCTAAGTGGGTTTGGGGGAAGATCTGTTGAGACCAGACAGCACCTAGCCCAATTCACAGTAGGGAGATTGCCCCACCAATCTCCTCCCTCATCTGCTAGGGCCTCATCACTTACAGCTCAGTATCTTCCTGACATGACCCACCTTCCCTGGGCCACACTCTCAATAGAGAGGGCATCGCATGCCTGCAGGGGGCCTTCTCCTCGCCCTCTCTGTCCCTCAGTTCCACCACCCAGAGCCAACATTAAGCTTTGACCCCTCAGAAAACTCCACAGCCCTTAAAAATAAGAGACATGAGCTGGAGCAGTGGCTCAGCTGTTGGAGTGCTTACCTGGCATGTGCAAGGACCCAGGTTCAACCCCAGCATCACATTTATAGCAAAGTGTTGGAAAAACAAAGACCTGATGAAAAAGATTTTTAAAAATTGGAAAAAAGACATGATACAAAGTTGGAATCAGGCCAGGAGAGAATAGAGTAGAAAACAGAAAATCTGAAAGATACACGTATTAATAGAAATTAGGCAATTTAATGAATGGAGAGGAACAAAGATTAATAAAAATATGCAAAGCCTCAGGGACTTAAATAACATCAACCAGTGTCCCAGAAGGTAAAAAGATACAAAATTAAACAGAAAAAATAGAATAATGGACAAAATTAATCAAATTTTCTGAAAGACAATTCATAGATTGAAGAATCTCGGTGTAGCCCATGTGGAACACAAAGAAACCAAACATCAGTCAAAGTACCAGAGAGACCCACTTGAAATTAGATGGAGAGGAATAATATGGCACATATACACGGGCCCAGCTTGCGTACTGCTGACATCTAACTGTGAACAATGGAGGCCAGCACACGGTGGAGTCACATCTTCAAAGAGTTACGACTATTAACTCAGAATTCTATATTGAAAAAAATAACTTTCAAGAATGAAAGCAAAAAGATATTTTTAGATTTTAAAAACTGGGAGAATTCATTACCAGGAAATCTGCATGGCATGATTAGTGAAAGAAGTTGTTCTGCCCCGCAGGGAAGATACCAGATGGAAACTCAGGTCTTCAGAAGAGAATGAGGCACACTGTGGTAAACAAGTATAAAACATGCAGGTGGGAATCCTCTATATATCTCCACATAGCTCACCTGTGGAACTGAAACAAAGATGGACGTTGGAGAAAAAAATGGAAATTGTTTAAAATTTAGGTGGTAATGCTAAGAGTTCTAGATGTGATATTTACTGGAAGAAATCAACACAGGATTTTCTGGGTCAAAAACAGCACACACCAGGTGCTAGGCTCCATCCCTGTCAGTAGAGGAGATCAGAAGCCTTTACATGGACTGGATAGCAGTATA
Source organism: Aplodontia rufa (assembly GCA_004027875.1). Classification (NCBI taxonomy): domain Eukaryota; kingdom Metazoa; phylum Chordata; class Mammalia; order Rodentia; family Aplodontiidae; genus Aplodontia; species Aplodontia rufa. Next base: position 13,259 of record PVKS010026335.1, on the reverse strand, counting down.
CCCACACATCCTATCTTGGGGTTATGTCCATCCTCCTGCTCTGCAGTATCACAAAATGGAAGAACTTGATTCGGTTGACACCCAACAGGAAATTACGCTGATGATATGCCTTGGTGAGATATGTGCATGAGAAAGCATGGGAGCCTAGAACACCAGAGTTCAGGGCCCTTTCACATTAATAAACTCTGTAGGAACAGGACTATTTCCTCTACAGTGAGAGATGAGTTGCAGAACTTGCAAGGCCTTCCAGGAATATCAAGGGTGTGCAGGTACCCTTGACTTTCCCACCCAGGACCTCCCAACTGTACCCTGCTACCTGATCTACATCAAGAGCCCCTTTGTCCTCTGGTTTCCAGTTGGACCCATCCAAAGATCAACCCCTGAAGGAGATCAAAGGAAGGGAGGAAAAGAGGACTCTGGCCTCAGGTATGTTCTCCAATGGAGTGGCACTACAGAGCTCTCTACAGGTCCCAGTAGCTGGTCCCCAGTCACCACACCTCACTTTTGCTTTCCCTCAACCCCACCTAAGAGGGAAAGAGGCCGTAGAGGAGGGTAATCAGATCATCACTCTGTTGCATCTTGGACTTGCCTTAGAACCTCTGTGGACAGAAGGCAGTGCTCATGCAAGACGCCTTATGTTCCCCACTAGATTCTGAGAGCCACCTCCCAGCCTGGCTTGCACTCTAGCTTTCCTTTAAAGCTGCTGAGTGTCCATCGGGCTGTCCCCACTGCACAAAGGTGAACAATGCAGACTGGATAAGGTGGGTTGCGACCAGCCCTGCTCCTGACATGCTAGTATTCAAGAACTATCCTTGGCTCCTTCCTGGCCCCTGGCTCCTTCAAGGCCCATCAACACCTGGCTGTAAATGACGCTCCAGATTTACATGGCAATTCAGTTTGTAAACCTTCAGATACTGTGGAGTGTGCTCCAGAACTTGGTGTTCCTACCTTGCGCCTTTATCACACTGGTTCCTTCTACTTGGAAACGACCCTGACCACTACCCACTAAATGTGGCAAATCCCACTCATGTCTGAGCCCTCCCTGACATCCCCAGTGTCTCCACAGAGCCACCAAACCCTGCTCTGAATCCCCCCTGCAATGCAGGATAGTCAAACGGCAAAGATCAACCTCCAATGGCAGTCTACTTGGGTAGACTTGCCACCTTAGGGACTGTGGGTATCACCTGCCTCGCCAGCCACCTCTTCTGTCATGGTCACTGTGACCTCCCAGGGAACCTGGTGCCCTGGGAGAGGTGGTTGTGGTGGTGGTCCCCAGCCCTTGGGTGCCAAGGAGCAGAATGCCTAGCACAGACATGGTAACCACACAAACATGTGGCATCAGGAAGTTTACTGCTAAAAGAAAATGAAATATGTAGAGCAGATGCTCAAGGATTGTGCCAGCAGGAGTTAGAATTGGTGCACCTTCATGGAAGAAAGACTCCAGGTGGTTGTGAGAAGGGAACTGCCTGTGGCTGGTGCTTAGGCAACTAGCACCTCTCTCACCCTCCACAAGCACTGGCCCTGCTCAAGCCCCTGGGTGAGCTTGGCACATGTAAGACCCAGGTGTCTGCAGACAGTGAAAAAGGAAAATGACCCCTGATCCTACCTCCGCTGGGAAGGCAGGTAGCAGTTCCCAAGGCAGGGACCAGGATGTCCCTAAGTCTGCATCTGGCTCCAGGCATTTCACCATCACAAGGAAAACCTTGAATCACGGGCAGCTTTCCCTGGTGTGGAAGATAAGGAAGCTCTTCTGCCCTATTCAGATGCTCCAGTCTGTCTCCTAACAAATCTTTTGGCTTCAGACAGTGTTTTGATTAGAATTAGGACTCAACCAGGAGTACCTGTCCTAATGCCTTAGCACGCCTACAAATAACAAATGACAACATTGCCAACAAAGTACTTTGCGGTTCCCGCCCCTGCCTCTCACATGGTTCCTCTTACAGGCCACATTAGATGGGGGGGTGGAGATCTGGGTCTAGGAGGTGACTGGTCTGTAGCAGACAGTGGTCAGCTGGACAGCCAGGTGCTATCAAGGAGTAGCTGCTCCCAGTCCAGCAGCCAAGACTGTGGGCTGGGGTGGCCCAATTTCCTGAGTTTTAAAGAGAAGCTGAAAATATGGATTTTTTTAAAAGTGAGATTTAATTAGTGTCTAATTAAACATTCTGAAACATAGGCCAAACAAAACAAGACAAAACAGACCATTTGTCTAAAACACAGCTTACACGGACTCCAGAAATGGAGGAGGGGAAAAAGAAGCACAAATGCGCAGGCTCTCCTCCACCAGGCCTGTCCTCCTCCCATTCTCCTTCAGGTCCGCTCCACCCTTGTGCTGTGAGAAGCAGCTGTTGGCTCCATCCACTCGTGCACAATAAAGGCAGCGAGAGAGTGCTTCCGGAGTAGGCAGAGGCCGGCCCTGCCCTGCGCAGCGCACAGACGCACCACCACCTGCCAAGCACAGGCTGAGGCCCCTTCCCAGATCCGTGGCCCCATTTCCTGAAGGGCCACACCAACACCATCCTGTGACCTTCTCTTCTATAGAGGGTCTTGAGGCCCTCTGGACACTGGGGCTCCAGGTTCCAAGCACTTGGCTGTGCCCAGAGCCACCGGAGGCCCTGGGGACTTCTAATTGACAGGTTTGGCCCTCTCTCTGGGAAGGAAAAGCTGGCAGATTCGGTGGCTTATTTAACGGAGTAATTTCCTCATGCTCTTATATTAATTTCCCCAAAGAACCTCTGTTCACTTTTAGTTTCCCTTCGTTCTACGTCTTAAGGGAGAACACAGACCCCAAAATTATTTTTAACACACAAACTGCAGAGACACTTTTCTCTCAAGAGCTGGTGACAGGACTTGTCCTTCCTCTTTAGTCCCCAGGGAGACTGTAGGCGGAGACCCGGTCGGGAGAGTCTGGTCCCTCCCAGAAGGGCAGGGACGTTGGGCGGGGCCTGGGATCTGGGGAGCAATAGTGGGCGCCTCCACACCCTGCCCTTCCCCAGGCGCATGAGGCTGGAAACGAAAGCCCCACCCTCCCCAGGAGTTTGCGCACAGAGGCTGCGCCTGGCCTGGCCTGGCCTGGGAAGCTGAGCGCTGGAGGCACCTGCAGGATTCCGCCCCTCCGCCACCGGAGGTGCTAGCGCGCCCTCTGGCGGGAGCTCTGATGGCTGCTGAAACGCAGCGCAGGGACCCCAAGCAGCCTGAGCATCCACCTAGGATGGCACCTGGGACCAAGGAGTCACAGGGAAGATCTCTAATCTCTGTAGGCAGGTATGTGACCTTGATCAGGGTTCTCCCCGAAACTACCACCAGTCCATAGCATTTTGGCATAAACAAAATATAACGAATTATGACCACTGGGGCTGGAGCGGTGGCTCAGTAGTTGGAGCACTTGCCTGGCACATGCAAGGACCCTGGTTCAAACCCAGGACTACATACATAACTAAGTGTCAGAAAAACAAAAGCCAGGTGGGAAAAATAAATAAAATTGATACTCTCACTCTGTCCCTCTTCACAAAAAATACGACAACCATTTATAGAGGGCAAAACACAGCTCTAGAAATGAGCTGAAATATTTTATGTTGGTTTCTCACCTACTCTAGAGACAAGGGACCTCTCTGGCAAGGTAAGCCATAGCCTCATCTGTGGGTGAGAGGATGCCCCACCTTGGGCTGAGCATCTTTGCAGTGACTGATCTGGGCCCCAATCCTAGGCCCTGCTCTCTGTCACAGGCTGGGACCCACCCCTTCCAGCTGGTCAAGGAGCTGGCTGGAGACCCGACTCCTGCAGCTGCTCTCTGCTCTCCCTTCTCCGGAAGGCTCTCCTTGGTTTCCTCCATTCTCCTCTCTCCATGGCCCCCTCAACCAAAAACAAAACCCTGCCAAAAACTGAAGAAATAATCCTAAAATGCATAGGAAAAATAATGTAATACTTTTTTGGAAAGTCTCTGGTAAAGTAAGTAAATTTTGAATCAAGCTAGGGATGAAATTTTAATAAGTGATAATCAGGGGCAGGAGCAGTGGCTCAGCAGTTTTGGCGCTTGCCTGGCAAGCACAAAGACCAGGGTTCAAACCCCAGCACCACACACACAACTAATTGTTGGAGCAACTAAAGCCATGTGCAAAAACTAAATAAAGTTGTTTCTTTCTCTGTCTCTCTCACTGTCCCTCTCTCTTTAAAAAAAAAAAAAAAGTAATAATATATTTTGTTCCTAAAAAGTGAAAGCAAGTTAAAAATTCTAAAAAATTCTGCTTTGGTTTTGTTGGGTTCTTTAGGATTAATTCACTTCAGAGCACATGGCAGGAAATTCACACTGGAAACATCCAAGGGATCAGAAGAGCCAGGGGCTCGGGACATCCACAGCGGAAGAGTCAAAACACTAAAGTCTACACCTCTGGTGGCCAAAGCAAAGGGAAGCAGAGTCGTGTTTGTGGCCTCTGACGCACTGCCCCACACTTTGCTGTTCTCCAGGTCACAGCACCTGGGTTCTGGCTGCAGTACAGGGATAGGGGTGGTAAGCTCTGCCTTCCCTGCAAGCACCTGGGTGACCAGCTGCACTGAAGGCACCACATCCCACAGGGAAACAGACACACAGGATTTGACCCTGGCAGGGTGGGCATCTGCCCTGAGAGGATGCCACCAGGCCTGTGGCTGTCATTACTGAGCCTACTTCATGCTGGCAAGCGCACACTCCAGTGGGCCTCACACAATGAGGGATGCCCATTTGGTCAGGAGGCAACCGGAGCAGGTGCGTTGCTGCAGAGACTACTGGCACCCACCCACGTGTGTGCCTCTCCTGCTCCCAGGTGTGTAGCTGGGCCACGGCATCCCTTGCAAATGGACATGGCTGTGTGACTCAATGCCAGCCAGCAGGGCTCCCAGCAGGGCCACTAACACCTGACTCTTGAGTCACATTCTCTGCACTTCCCTTTCCACCTTTTCTGCCTTCTCCCTTCCCTTCTGCCAAGATGGCAAGGATTCAGACCTAGGAAGGTGACGGAGCCTGAAGCTATGGCACACCTGGGTTTCTGAGTGACTGTGTGGAGCAGAGTCCTGCTGACGTGCAGTGACCATGACACCAGGGCCCCTGAACCGCGTTCAACCAGTAACACATGGAGGGAGCTGCTGCACACCCAGCTCCTAATAAGTGCTTCCTAATGACAATGGTTCACCTACAGAGAAGGTGGAGGCAAAGAGCAAGCAGGTACACCCTATCATTCATCCTGTCATTCAACAAAAGCCCAAGAAGCCCTCACTTAAGCGGACAGCTCAGAAAGCCCATCTTATGTCTTTGGGTGCTGATGGTTGTCATCTTGTAAATGTGAGAAGTGGGTCTAAGCCGGATGAGTTGTGATCTAAGGTAAGTCCCCTTAGAGGGGTGTAGCCTGTGACTTCTGAGTGTAGCCAAGAGGGCAGGCGCCAGCAGACACGCAGAGATGCGTACTTGCACGCAGACACATGCGTGCACCCAAGATGCTGTGGGGGGTGACAGAGACAACCGAAGGCTGTAGGAGCCCACTCCTCCGCGTTGTTTGTTGTTTATAATTGTGCAGATGCACTCGCTGTGTGGTGGTCTTGTTTCACTAACAAGGAACCCGAGGACAAGGGCAACAGTGGTGAAGCCCTTCAGGAACGGCGGGGGTAAATGGTTCAGCCAACGTCACTTGCCCGAGGATACACAGCCAACACTGGGCAATCCTTGGCTGCTGAGTGACCTCCTCCTAAAGCTGCTGCAGAGCGCACACGCATGCACACACACCTCCCGGAGCCGGGCTCTCCCAGCTCTCCCTTACATAACAGCAACCCGAGGTGTCCCCGGTCTGTGAGTGGAAAAACCCAGGCCGAGCCTGAGCAGCTCGGCCACCTGCTCCTGATCTGGGTGACTTCGGAACAGTGCCCTGGTCTGTCCTAGATGACAAGCACAGCGCCTTCTCCCAGGCCTGCTGCGAGTGAAGACACAGTGGTGCTTGGGCATGTGTGCCGTGCAGTGATCACATCAGACACGTCAACTACAGATAAAGCTACACAGGACGCAGAGCAAACAGGCAACCTGAGAAGCTCAGATTCGGGTCCTTTCGCCTGTAAATGGGGCACAGGGAACTAATAAGTTTTCTGACATAGGAAAGAAAGAAAGAAGGTAAGAACCATGAAGCAAGGAGCAATAGGCCTCCCGAAAGATAGGGCCTCTCCCTGGAAGCTTCCAGTCTTTGTTTTTCAGCCCTCAGCTCCCAGAGTCTGGCTGCTGCCATCTTCTCCTCCAAGCCACCTGTACTCCTGCAAAATCCCACAGCCCTTCCTGTTGAGGCACCAACCTCCCACTGTCCTTGGCCAAGTGTTCCTCAAAGCATGACACACACCATCCCGGGCCCTGCCCCGCTGGATCAACGGCCTCAGAGTCTGCATTGCAGAGCCAGGCAAGACAGGGCTCCAGAGCCACAGGTGAACTGGAGAGGGGTTTGGTTCCCATCCCAAACCTGCTGGATGCAGGTCCCCAAACACGAATACCTATAGATTTAAGCTGCTTGGCCCCAGCCTCCCCCCCCCCAGAGAAAAAATCATGCCCCACCAGAACATTGCCCTTCTTACCCTTCCCAAAAAGGCCAAGAGTGACAGCTGCTGGGGTGGACACTTGTGCATCTGTCACTGCCAATTCCCATCAACTGCCATTGTCAGGCACCAGCAGCAAGAGGGCGAGTGGACATCGCCAAGGGGCATGTGGGGTCATAAATACTCTGTAACAACAGTTCAAGAAGACCTGCGTTCTGGTGGCACCTCCTCCATGGCTCAGCTGTGTGACCTTGGGCAAGTCACCTAACCTTGCAGAGATCAAGAAACTGAAATGCAAAGTAAGAAATAGAAAATCCCTGCCAGATCCTGATTAATTTATCTCCCAGACATCCAGCCACTTCTCTTCCTTTTCTACTTTTTAGATTTTTTTATTTAGTAATTTGAATAATACACGCTCAGAACAGAATCATTTTTTTTAGAAGAAATATGAAGAAGCAGGAAAAGTCGCTCACAATCGCACCACTGGGCAGCCAGAGAGCATTCTGTTGTATTTAGGAAACGGATTCAGGAAACGTGTCTTCCATGGCTGAGAGCGGCTGTAGATTAGCTGTCATGCACCTGGCTTTTCCACTTCCAAGAAAGTGTTTACCTGCTCTATTGCCAATAAAGGGCCTTCATGAGCATCAATGTTAATTCTTATCAAGTACATGTGTCATAATTTCATCACCCAATTAGACAACATGGGGAATCTCATGGACTCCAAATTGTTTCTGTTGCTAATAACCATTTGTGTGTTAGCTGGAAGCACACTATTTCTGGTCCTTGAAACTTTATTCATTTCACATGCAAAGACTAGAAACCAAGGAAGTGCCAGGACTTGGGTTGGACCTTTATAAATTTCAAAAGTTGAAAATCTTTTGTGTTCCCTTTCCTGAAAATGGGATCCTAGCATCAGTGAGCTCCATCTTCCCCTGTGCACCCAACTCTGCAGAGGATGGCTCCCGTTCCCTATGTGAAGAAGCACTCAGCTCAGGAGAGTCACACAGCGGTCAGTGGAAATGTCCATGTCAGCTGTGTTCATGCTGGTGTGCTGAGGACAGGAGCCATCACTCAGGTCAAGGTAGGGTTACTTCCTAAGCCTTGTGCCTGGTGGGATCCAGAACTTTCTTTTCCTGGAATTGGCCCTCTCTTTTCAGCAGAGGTGACCCCAGCTCCTGCTGCTGCTCCAGTCCAGAATGTTCTGGGGCCACGGAACTTCAGCTCCGTTCAGAAGAGCAACGTTAGGACCTCTGTGGATCAGCTTGCCTGAGAGACTGTCAAGTCAACCTTTTCAAATTCTAGGACTAAATTTAAAAGCACGTGGAAAACAGCTACATCTCAGGAAGAAAGGAATCGCTGTGGTATCTTCACACCCCAGCCCCTGTCTCTGCTCCTTGGTCACCTTGAAGACCAATGGTTCAGCAATCACAGCAGCTGGAAAGCAGAAGCAGGGGCAGTATTTTCACGTTGCAGCTGCCTTAAGTACCATTACTAGTTTGGGGCTAAGAGGCTTACCAAAAAATTCTAAAAAGGAAAAAACGGGGAATGGTAAGTACATAGGAGGCTTTGGAAAATTCAGACATATTCCATAGAATCTAGAAGGCCACACACTTGTACAAGGCAGTGGACAACCCCAGAAATGCTTGACCTTAATATCTCCCCTCTGGCCTAACTGGATATTCTGCACAAGCAGGAAGTGAAGGCTACAAACTGGACTGGAACCAAGCATTGACTGTGAACCCTAACAGAGCTGAGAGCTGAGACTTACTGACCCAAGGCATGTAAGGACTTCTCTGTCCAATCATTAGCTGGCCACAAATTAGCCCAGCATCATAAATGCGTTTAAAGAACTAATGCCATAGTATGAGACCAATTAATATCTCTAGAATTAGAATATCAGCAAAGAGGCAGACATTATTTTTAAGAGAAAGAAGAAGAGGCAGAAGAGATCCTGCCATCTGGGAACATGGATGGAATTGGGGGGCATTATGCTAAGTGAAGTCATCCAAACCCAAAGAAAGGTACCATGTAACCTCGCTTATGTGTAGAATCTGAAAGAACCAAACTCACAGAACAAGACATTAGAACCGTGTCTGCCATCAGCAGAAGAGAGGGAAATGAATGGTCAAAGGGTACAGAGTTTTGCAAGTTGAGTAAGTTCTGAAGATGGGCAACAGATCACAGTGGCCTCAGCTGACTATTGTATACTTCAAATTTGCTAAGAGGGTAGATGCTATCCCCCTGATACACAGTACTAACAACAAAGGAGGAGGAAGCTTTGGGAGGATGTGCTTATGACCTTGATGTGGTGACAGTTTCATGGGTGTCACTTATCCCAAAACATTGATTTGTATGCATTAAGCATGTATAGCATTTTACATGTCAATCATAATAAAGTGGATGAAAGAAATGGATACCATGGGGTTGAAAACACCATAACTGAAATGAAAATTTCTCCATGGGTCTGAATAGCAAATCTGAACTGCAGAAGAAAGAATCAGTGAACTTGAGGACAAGTCAATCAAGATCATTCAATCTGAAGAAATAAAAGCAAAAAGAATGAACAAAAATGAACACAGCATCAGAGACCTGCAATACTATAATAAAGGATCTGAAGTTCATTTCATTACACTTTTAAAAGATGAGATAAAATGGCAGAGAGAATATCTAATATAATAATTGCCCAAATCTTCCAAAATGTGATGAAAATATCAATCTGCAAATCCAGAAGCTCAACAAACACCAAAATGGATAAGCTCCAAGATCTCTGCACCAAGATATGTCATAGTTAAAGTATTAAAAGTCCAGCCAGGTGCAGTGATGCACACCTGTAGGCCCAGCAGCTTGGGAGGCTGAGTCAGGAGGATCACCTCAGCAACTAAGCGAGGCCCTAAGCTACTTAGACTCTGTCTCAAAATTAAAAATGAATACATTAAAAACGAGATGGGTGTGACTCAGTGGTTGAAAAGCACCCCTGGGTTCAATCCCTGGTACCAAAAAAAATTCCATAACAAAAGTTTTCAAAGAAACAAGAGAAGACCATCCCATTATGTAGAAAGACTTGAAAAGGTCACTAGTAGATTTCTCATCCAAAACCTCAGAGCCTGGAGGTAATGGGGTTCACAGTGCTTCAAGAAAATTAATTCAAGTCAACAAGAATTCTATATCCAGCTAAAATGTCCTTCCAAAACTGAAGGGGAAATGCAGACACTCCCAGATAAACAAAAACTAAAAACTCATTGTTAGCAAAACTACCATACAAGAGATGAAAGGACTGAACTCGGTAACTCAAATTCGTACAAAGAATTAGTGCTGGAAAGGCAGCCACACAGGTAAACATGAAAGTATGGACCCTTTCTCCTGATTTTTAAAAGGTAACTACTTAGAAATAATAGTGAAGGGCCTATAATGCATAAAGATTTAATTCAGAAGACAATGACTGTACAAAAGAGGAGAAACAAAGCTATATTGTAACAAAAATTTTTTTAGATGGGACAGTGAGAGAGAAAGAGAGAAGCAATTTTTATTTAGTTTTCATGAGACTTTCATTCTTTGAACACTCTGTTGTGTACGTGGTGCTAGAATTCGAACTCGCATACTTGTGCATGCCAGGCAAGCGCTGTGACCGCCGAACCACTGCTCCAGCCCAGGAGCAACATTTTTTTAAACCACTGAAATTGAGGTGATATCAACCCAAGCTGGATTTTTCAAAATGAAGATTCTCGCTATAACCCCAAGAGTAACTGTTAAGAAAAAATTTTAAATACAGTAAAAGAAACTAATCAAAATATATACTAGAAAATATCTACTTAACACAAAAAAAAAACCTGTAATGGAGAAATCAAGGGACAAAAAGAAAACACAATACCTCACAAATAGCAAAATGGCAGATTCAACTCCTACGTGATCAATAAGTATGTTAAATATAAATCAAACATTTTCCAGTCAACTGCCAGAAATCAGCAGAAACGGGGGAAAATAAAAACACGATCCAACTGTATGCTGCCAAAAAAGACACATTTTAGATTCAAAAACAGAAATGGGTTTCCAGGAAAAGGATGGAAATAAGATCCACCAAGCTAACTGACCCCAAAACCACCATCAGACAGACGATGCCACCAAAACACATCACTGCAGGAAAGGACATCTTGTAAGAAGAATCACCACCAGGCCTTTCTGGGCTTGGGCTGGCTCCTGGTCCCAGTCCTTCCTTCACTGTGCCACGAGGGGTACTCCCTGCTCAAAAGCCTTCTGGGGCTCTCTGTAGGATGACAGGGTCTGGCCCAGGGCTGCACTGCCTGTCTCCGAACCCCAGGCCTCATGCTTCTTAGCTGCATAAACTTGGGCAAATTAACCTCCCTGCCTCCGTCATTGCTGAGCACCTACCACATCCTAAGGTCTGGGGCTACCGCAGAGTTTACCATAGCACTGGGCTGGTGGGTCCCTTGCAGCTGGAGAGGAATTCTACCCCCACTGAGGAAAGAGGTAGGCATGGTGGGGCACTTAAGTCCCAACACTGTGGGCCTAGGAAGTGGCAGCAGGGTAGCCATGCAGCTAAGATGGCACAGGGGCTTGTGGCCATGGGAAGAACTTGGCTCCAAACTCCAGATGGGTTCTCATCTCGCCCAGAGTCAGACCTCAGTGGGGTGAGCTTGAGCAGGACAGTCAGCACTGGTTCCCAATGTCCTTTGAAGGGCAAAGAGGAGGAAAGGCAGAATGGCCTTTGTCAGCATGGACAACGCCTGAAAGGTGCTAGTGACTTTCCTGTCCACCCAGGCCTCCACCTGGGCTCTCCTTGAGCACAGCAATGGCCTGCACCCACGGGGTTCATTAAGCATCTATCACGATTGTCAGCAGTGTCACCTGTCCAGGTGGCACTGACTTGAGACAGGAAGGGGCTGGCAGAGCTGGGACCCCTGGGACTGACAGACTCAGAGAGGAAGGCAGGGCCCCTGCCAAAGCTGGTGTCACAAGGAAGAAATGCATCAGTCCCCCACTGTCGGCGTGGATGAAGCCTGGACACACTCCCTTTTGAATTGCGGAGCAGATGCCACTGAGCCCCTTGGTGCCCAGAGCGGTGATGCTGGTGCGGTCCTGGATGAGTCCACAGGCTGTCAGTACCCTCCCTACCCTCTAATTTGCACTGGAGTCATCCTCTGGGATGCGGTGCCAAGTTCTTTGGCCTGAGACCTGTGAGGAGACCCTCTCCACTGCAGAGAGTCACACCTGTCCAACAACATCATTTGGGCAGCCGGACGCAGGAGTACCTGGAACTTGATCTGCTGAATGTCCCTGTCCTGTGAACTCCTGTGTCACCAGCTCGAGTCTCAAATGTCTTTACTCTCAATGTTTCTGGAAGGTGGAACACATGATCCCCAGCTGATGAAGAGTAAGAGACCACAGCATAGCCAAGAACAAAGAAAAACTGTCCACTCTGGAGTTCCACTGAGCCAAGACCTGTCAGCAGATGGTGGTCCAAACCGCCCAGGGTCCATCACAGATTACTTAAGACCCAATTTTCCAAATGCGCTGCCCTGATCGACACATTCCAGGTGTCTGGCTCCAAGCCCCACTTGTCCCTCCATCACGCCTCATATTTATGTCCTGTTCTCTGTGGAAGACAGAGGGTCCTTAGCTTGTGATGGGCTTGTTCCCAATAAACCAGCCTAATCGAAAATCTCAAAAGTCAAGGATGAGCTTCAGAAATCCACCTTCTGAACATCTTAGCTCAGCAGCAAAGTCCACTGCAGGTCCCCTCTGGTCACATGGCTGACTGGGAGCTGCAGCCCCTGCCACTGCCCAGCATCGAGAAGGCATCAGTCAGCATGGGAGGAAATCAAAATGCAAAATCCAAGTGCAATTTTTACCGTATGCTGTTGCTTTCACACCTAAGTAAGCATGGGGGTAGTCTACATGAGGACACAGCTGAACTGGAGGCTGCTTGAATGCTTATGCCTTCCAAATGATATAAATGCAGCTTAACGGGCCTTCAGGAGAAAGGCTGCTGTGTGAGATTGCTTGAGCACTGCCAGGGCTGGTATCCAGGGCACCTGGTGGCAGGGAGCATGGCCTGGGTGCTCCTGATGCCCAGACCACAGTGGTCTTCTGGGGCTCCACCCTCACCTTCTGTCTCACCTGCTCCCCACCCCATTTTCATCATCCCTGTCCCATCCTCCACCCCTCACTGAGCCCCAGAACCCTGGCCTTCTGGGAGACCCTCTAAGACTACAGATACCTTTCCCCCTCATGGGGATAGCAGGAGACAGGCAGGCTCCTGGACAGCCCTCAGGCCAAAACTCAAACATCTCCTCCAGGAGTCTTCTGCTCAGGTCCCCATGTGGTTCCCCGACACAACACCCTGCTCACGTCCTTCCAAGCACCTAGAGACACTGAGCTCCACACAGGCATGCAGGGAATGCCAAGCTCATCATTACAGGGCCTGGGGGAGCAGACTGGCAAGTGTGTTTCGTCTACGGTTCCATTGCAGGGGCTTAATTACAGCAAACAGATTATGGAGCACCCGCAAGAGCCAGTTGATGGACAAGAGGAAAAATGGCTAGAAGAGGAGATTGGTCGGAAATGGGTAGGTGGGTGGAGAGAGGGGAAGAAAAGAGTGGTTGGAAGAGGAGGTTGGTTGGAAATGGGTAGGCGGGTGGAGAGAGGGATGGTGGATGGAGAGGGGGAGGAAAAGAATGGACAGAAGAGGAGGTTGGTGAGATATT
>PVKS010026334.1:0-28774 GCA_004027875.1 Aplodontia rufa | reverse complement strand
AAAAGATGAGTGAGGAGGAGGATTACGGGAACTTCCTCCTCTGGTGGTGTGGCCGGGTCATAATGGTGCTGTGGTTACACAGCATAAGCTCATTAAAACAATAAATAAACCGCAAGAGCTGTAACCGAGAGTTCTCTTCTCCAGCATGCTCTGCAGAAAGACCGAGAAGAATGGGTCCCTGTCTCCGGCCATTTACTTGTCATGCAATTGGTATTTGATAATATGAATTTCAAATGGAACAGAAATCCCTTATGCCCTTCTGCATTGCATGGGATTAGGGAGCAATGAGGGGCACAGGTATTTAAGTATTCAAGAAAAAGTATTGAGAATGGAGTTTTCTGGATAATCATGAGGCCTCAACTTAGAGTTAAATTCCATGTTCCAAGTACAAATTTCTTCAGGCACTGTTGAAATATCCTAACTCATGCTAAGAATACCTGGCTGCATTTTCCAAATGCTTCCGTAGGTGATACATGCATTTGGATTAATGAAAGAGCCGGAAATGAGAGCCAAAGGCAGGTGATTCAATATACTCAATTGCCATTTTAAAATTCCTCATTTCTCTAGCACTGTTTTTCTTAACACATCCAAAACTCGAAACAGTCTCTCCTAGGATGGATACAAATAGCTCTATACTTTCAACAATACAACCAGATAGGAAGATTTAATCCTAATCTATCTGTTTCTAAAACAAAGTGTAACAACTCTAAGTCATTCAGCTTTTTCTCAATTATCATATAAATGTATTTGGCAAACACTTGACTCTCCAAGGTGTCTTTGTTTCCTATTCAGAACCAACTTATATCTGAGCTTTGTAGCCTGGCCTTAAAGACCCTCTAAGTTAAGTTCTGGGCCACTTCCACTCTGGGGCTTTACTCCCACAGTTGCAGCAGGTGCACCACATGTATTAAAATGGGTTCGTCCAGGCTGGAGCAGTGGCTTGGTGGTTGCAGCACTTGCCTGGCATGCGCAAGTACGCGAGTTCAAACCCCAGCACAAAGTGTCGGAGCAATGAAAGCCACATGAAAAACTAAATAAAATTGAGTATGTCTTTCTTTCTCTCTCAAAAAAAAAAATGGGTTTGTCATAATCCAAATAGGAGGAGGGTGTCTGGAAATAACCTTCACTCTATGTCCTGTCCCTGCCATTTTTCCTGATGGTGCAATTTGAACTTTAATAGGATGAGTTTTGGGATAAGACAGACCTGGACTTAAATCTCTGTCTTGCCACTTATTAGCACAACAATTTGGGGAAGAAAGAACACTGACTTGGTTATAAATGTTAAGCCGAGTATCTAGATCAAAGAATCCTTGCAAGGACTGAAGAAGAAAATGCACATAAAGGACTCAGTAGAAAACATAATATAAAGCAAGGGATGTGTAAAGGATGGATGTTGTTACTGCAGAAATTATTACCAGTTGTCAAGATCTTCGAATCTAGGCCAGGCCTCATTCAAATGCACGCTCTAAGACTATTCCAATTGGAAGCAGTCTTTTTCACTTCTGAATTCTTTGACTACTAAATTGCATCCCTAGAGAGGATTTAGACTAATAAAAATGCCTTTTATCTACATGTGTACTGACCAGTACTCCAAGAACTTTATATACATTATCTCATTTATTCCTCACAATAACTCTGGGAGCCTTGTTCTTTATTGTCTCCATTTTACAGATCAAGAAACTGATACACAGGGAGATCAATTAACTGTCTCTGAGTTACACAGCTATTTAAAGATGGCATTGGAGTTCAAAGACAGACAGATGCTCTGGGGTCTCTGTTCTGAACTGATATGTACGACCTTGTCTCTACTGAAATCTTATCAGGATGAAAGTGACTGAGCCCTTAAATTTTTTACACCAGCAGGCTCTCTTGTCTTACACTAATCTCAGTCCTATAATCTTATTGTAATAGAAAGGAAATGGGGTTTGAGGTCACAAACTTGGCCTCAAATTCCATTTAGCCACGTAATAGTTATGCAACCTTGGGCAAGTTATTTAAGAGTTCAGAGCTTCTATCTGTACAGCTGAAAAGTGAAAGTTCTTAAAAGATTATGGAAATAACAGTTCAGATTCCTCCTATCCAATATATGGTAGATACTTAATTAATATAGTTTATTAAGACAGATTAAGGGCTTTAGGTAGCCAGGATCAGATTTTATGTATTTCCTTTGTTCCTTTTAACAGAGTCTCAGGAAGAATTCCAGATACTTCCCTTGCACAGACGAAAAATATGTATATATCATATGTATATGTTATTTATTTTGTGTCCTAAATAAGTAAATGCAGAAATAAATGCCTGCTTGATATAAGTAAACCTTTCTAGAACAAGATGGAAAATGGTCACATTTGGCAGAGTTTCTACCTAAAAGCCTCATTAGTAAAACATCGCACGTTCTTCTGTGCTGCAGTGACATTCAGAGTCTCCTTTAATATAACAAGTGATCTCTCCAACCCCGAGGCTGCCCTAGTTCAAGGCGAGGGCCCGCCTAAGGTTGACTTGTAGGCAGAGAGCACCACCTACTGAACTGTGATTTCCTGCTTTCCAGTGGAAGCCAAAATGTGAACCAGGCCAAGGCCACACGCAGCAGCACTTAAACCCACCCACGTTTAAACAGAGCTGAAGTGAAAGCAACATGATCCTGAGGGAGACAATGTCTCCCGGAAGGGGAGGCTTCCTCCTGCTTGCATCCCCTAACTTCCTCCTACCCATTGTTAGAGTGTCCCAGTGGCTCTGGCAGGAGGGCAGCCAGCGGCTCTCCTCTTAGCCTCCATTCGATACCAGACTGGAGTTTTCTGGAATTCATTTTCCATGCAATTGGGTTGCCTTTCACTAAGAAGAGTAACTTTTATACAAACACTGTTAGAGGTCACAGTTTTTCCTGTGGTATGTGGGCATTTATCCAAACCATTCAACTACAGGATGGCTCAGAGGAGGGGATAAGGTCAGCAGAGTGTGTGCTTCTTTTCCCAGTGGGCCACAGGCAAAGAGCACTTGCTTTGACTCCATTTCCCTGCTTCTCTTTTCATCATCTGTGCATTAGTTGAGGAGAGAAGAGGAATCTCTGAAGCCTCCGACACAGGTCCTGTGCATAGTAGATGTTCAGGAAGTGTTTGTCACATGAATGGATGAAACACACTGGCCATCTGGCCTGGCAATGGGAGGCAGAGCTCAGCTTTGCCTGATGCCCAGTGCTGCAGACACTACACAAATCTTCTTTGTGGACCACTCTGTCATCCTTTCAGAATATCAGTCTCCAGCCCCACCCGCCTGCTCCAGAGTCCATGAGTCATGACTCTGAGGACACCCTAATGTGAAGTGTGGAGACACAAAGATCAAAACTGTTAAGGGGTGCCCCAACTCAGTTCATCTCACTGATTGGTCCTTGTAGTCTAGAAAAAAAATGCTTAGTGCATAGTAGGTTCTCAGTAAGTATTGATGGTCCCTACTACAATGTTTCACTTACTTTTTTTTTTTTTTTTTTTTGCTTTACGATGGTGCAAAACTGATGCCAAGTCAGTGGAATCATACTTTTCATTTTCACCTCTTCTAGAGTTAGTGACACTCTCTTGCAATTCTAGGCTGTGGCACAGAATTGCAGTTCCCAGTCAGCCGAGCAATCACAAGGGGAAGCAACCATGTTCGACAGTGTGCTGTGTTGGTAAGCTAAGAGGCTCAGCAGGTTAAATGTGCCAATGCATTTTCAAATTACAATATTATCAACTTGTGATGGGTTTCTCAAGATGCAACCCCATTATACAATGGTACAAACACTTAGAGTTGTAGAGCAAGTGAAAGAGAGCATGAAAATCCTGGCAGAGGAAGAAGTCACAGAAGGAAAGGTAAGGAAAAGAAAGGACTAGAGAGATAAAAGAGAGGACAAGAAAGGTGGCCCTCAAAAGAGGAGGGTAGAAGAGCTGATGGAAAGAAAAAGCTTAGCATCTGCTTGCTCAGCTCAGCCCAAACAAGGAGGCATCATCTTTGATCTCCCTTTCCCTTGGTGCTCAGCCTTCCCTGACTTCCTCCCCCAAGGCCCTGCAGGAAGCCCTATTCTCAGGGTAGGCCCCAGTAGACTGTGCAGTGAAGCCTGAAGTGTTCTCTTCTACCAGCCACCCTATGGCTGAGCCCCTGCTTTCAGGCTGCCTTCTTCCTCTTTTTTTTTTTTTTTCTGTTTCCTTTTCAGACTCCTTCTGCCACATAGCCCAAATGGTCTCTTCCACCCTAGCTCTACAGCCTCTCTGTCTGTCTCTTGCTCTGTCTCTGCTTTCTTCTCTGTGTATCTCTGATTTCTTGCCTCTCCCTGGGTCCCTGTCTACATTTACTGTGTACTGCCTTTCCATGTCTCTTTGTCCCTGCCTGTCTCTCTTGCTGTGCCTGTCTCCTCCTCTCTCCTTCTTTATCTGTCTCTGTCACTGGATCACTTTTTCTGTATGTCTCTGGCTCCTTTCCTTGTGTGTTTGTGTTTCCGTCTCTGTCTCACAGTCTGTGTGATTCCTCTCTTCTCAGTCCATTGCTCTGTCTTTGTGCATATTCTAGCAGAATTCAATACACAAAGCCTAAGTGCTTTTCCTTCCCATCTCCAAGCTCACCCCAGATGAAGGCCCTGATAAAAGCTCTCTACACCATGTACTTGAATGCCAGGATTGTAGACTCCTTTGAGTGACAGCAGCACTTGGGGCCCTGTGCATCCCCATCCCCTCAGTCTGATAACCACATGAAGTCTGAACACAACATTCCATGAACATGTTCCCTCCTTTACTTCCCCTGAAAGTTTCAGAGAAGTCACCAGTTCCTCGGTGACTTGGAAACTCCCTCAATTGTGTACACTAGCGCGTCTCTGAGCAGCTGAGGGAGGGGGCCTAAAAGAGAAGGCCATTAGGAAGATTTTGTCTGTGTGCCTCTCTGTGATGAAGCCTGTGCCTGGTCATGCTGACAGATAACTGGCAGCTCTCCCTCCCTAGAACTCGGCTTACCAGATTGAGCAGCCCAGACAGCAGTTTAACCCGAGGGTCAGAGGGCAGCCAGGCGTTATCTACCAACTGGCTGCCTTCCCTCCGCCTCGCTGAGTTCCAACTTCCCTCATAGACTCTGACAGGAGGGGCCAAGCCGCAGGGCAACCCCATAGGATTTAGAGATGTAAAGAGCCTTCTGACCCCTTCCCCACCATTTTTGAATGGATGAAATTCAACACAGATTTCTTATTAATAAGACATACCAGAGGGTACATCCTGAGATGCTGGAGAGTGTCAGCACATCATTTGAGGGTGGGCAAAACACACACACACACACACACCCATACCCATGTGCATATCAAAGCCATCTTGTGAATCTTCATTTGATTAAAGATGAGGATTGAAATGCGTCTTAGTAACGAGAAAATAACTTACAATCTAACATCTTGATTGTACTAGATTTCAAAGGGCAGCAAGATGTGTTGAAATGCACATATCTAATCACCAGTGGAATTAACAGATTTGCAGAAGTTATGCTTGAGAACATTATGTGTAGCTGTAACACAGCATAATCAAATTCCCATTTAATTTTATTAATGTTTAAATTCAGACTATTTACACATTGTCATTCTTCCTAAAGTTATTTTGGGGGTTAAGGAGAAAGCACATTTTTAAATGTTTGCTTTCTCATACATATTTGTAAATCAAGATCATATGAATTAATATCTTAATATTGGATTAAACAAGAGCATATCCATTCTTCCTTATAACCCTGATCCCGTAAATCAAGCTGAGTAATGGAAACAGTGGGGCAGCTCCAGAAGCATGGGCACCTTGCCAGGCACAGTGGCATTCTCTTGGCTGTAGTCATTTCCCTTCCCTTTTTCTGCTCACCACTCCCAGTCTTGCCATCAGTGATGTTTACACATTACCCCATTGTTCTTCACCTACTGCCAAGGGCCTTAGTGGTTTTCCTCTGCCTCTGCAGCTCTCCTGACCTTGCATCTCAAAAAATTCAAATTCTGGAATATTTCTGCCATGCACCTGAGACTTCCCTGGGCCAAAACAGCATTCTGACTGGCCCACATAGATGAAGGGCAAGCTGCAGCAGAAAGCAGAATTTGAACTTAAAACAAGAGACCTACAAGCTAAGAACTGCATCAGGAATTACAAAGAAAAGCAAGGAGAGGGATTTGAGCAACAAGAGCTCAATACAGCAACAGTGGTCTTTTTTAATGGACACGAAAGTCAGGCACATAGAAATCAACACATCCATCCATTTATAGTGACTGGGCTTAGCATTCGGGTCAATGGTTATATGGGATAAATAAAGGATCCTGAAAGGAGAAGGTAAACGATAGAGTCTTTCCATAAAAGGAGGAAAGGACTGTTTTTATTTAGATTATCTAACAGATTTTATCACATATAGAATAATTTCAATATGGTCAGTGCATTAAAAATGATATTTTCCCTGTTAATTGGAAAAATATAGCATAGAGCCAGAAGATTTGGGTCCAGGTCTTGTTTTTATTGCTTTCCACCTCTGAAACAGTAGTCAAGGGGCCAAGCCTCACTGAGCCTTTAAATCATATGAAATGCAATCATAGTGATCCTTATGCAAGCTTGTCAACATTGCTCAACTGATTCACAGAGAAGGGCAGTAGACATCTCAGTGCTCTGTAAAATAGAAAGAACCACACACATTTAGGAATAGTAAATGTAATAAATATAACTACTTATTAACATGAGTCTGTCTACATTGTCTTTTTTGTTTTTCTTTCTTAGCAAGTTAGTATAATGAGCCAGGAATAGCGGCACACACATTATGCAGTTTAGTAGACTGAGGCAGAAGGATGGAAAATTCAAGGCTATGTTCAGCAACTCAGTGAGGCCTTGAGCAACTTAGCAAGATTCTATTTCAAAATAAAAAATAAAATGGACTGAGCATGTGGCTCAGTGGTTAAGTACCCCTGGCTTTTCAATATTGCTGTTACCCCAAAAAAAATATAGAAAAGAAAAAAAATGCATTGAAGCCAGGCATGATGGCACATGCATGTAATTATAGTGGCAACGGAGGCTGAGGCAGGAGGACCCGAAGTATCAGGCCAGCCTGAGAAACTTAGTGAGATCCTGTCTCAAACTAATATAATAAGGACTGGGGATATAGCTAAGTGGTTCAATACTTAATACTGTCCAGTCACCTTTCTTTTTCTGCTTAATGACTACACAAGTCTTCATTTTCATTTGTGACAATGTTTTCTTGGCATATGAGACTAAGTAATGCCTTATATATTAATAGACCAAAGGGAAGAAAAGGGAACACCAGGAGCATTCTAGGGCTCAGAGTCATGTAGGCCTTAGCTCTACTCCTGAGTCACTCACTTAAAAGCTATGTGACGTTGGATATTTTATGTAAACTTGCAGCGTGGCCACTACCTCAAAAGGAAAGGGAGAAAATGAAACTCTCTGCTCTACTTGGGGCATTATATATAACATAAGCAAAACAAGGACATAAAAACTTTTGGTATTGGCCAAACCCCCGTCAGGTATAAATTATCATAAAACAAGTTCAAGCAGGATTAAGGAAATTTGTTGGCTTGAGTACTATTCCTTTTCATGTATACATAAACACACGCATATGCACTTTCATCTACATGCACCTATATTTGTAGATAGATGAAAAGACGAGGAAGTAGATGAGAGGGAGAGAAATAGAATAGATAGATGTAAAGATAGATTGGTCAAAAGACATCTGGGATCTTAAGCCCACTGCAGTGACCTACAATAAATCTGTGCTGTGATTGAAGTTCCCTTTAAGTCCCAAAAAGGAAAGCAAACAAATTAATGTATATTTACATTTCATTCCAGGGCAACTAAGCATCCATGTGCCTGCCAATTTGCTTTATGTCATTTAAATAACTTTCTTGCCTGATGTGGATGACTACAATCCACTTGTTCACTTTCAAAGGCAACCACACAAAGGCATATCTGTGCATTTCATTTTGATCAAAGTCCACGTTTTGTGGCTGTTATGCATTTTTCTTTGTTTTGTCCAAATATGGAAGCCTCATTTCTGGAGATCTGGGATAACTACATATAAAATCTCTATTCAGAAACGGGGAAGCAGCATTCCAGGATCCTCAGAGCACAGGCTGAGGTTGTTGAGAGCTACCAAATACTGCACCAGGGCTTTCAGCTGAGATTTTTCATCAGGCAGTTGCCTAACCTTCATCTTGAGATGGCTCATACTTATCCATTTACCTCTATGAGCATACCTGAGAAGGGTGAGGAGTTCAATCTCCCTTGTGGGCAGAGTCACTTTAGTAGCCCTTTTCATTTGGTTGATTTACCAGACCGAGTGATTTCTCCATAAGTGGAACAATGACAATTCCCTGTAAACTAGCTTGGTCTTTCTCTGCAAGCAAACTGCCATTGTGAGTAGCTGCTCTGCTTCATTTCTAAAATCTTCATATGAATTTGTTTATATAGTTGCTGCCCTGGCATCCATTTTAGGCCTGAACTGTTGTTTGAAATCCAGTCATGCCCTACGACGTAAGTTAAACCTGCCTCTCTGTGTGGTGGTTTGTAACATGGCTGACTTGTTCTTCAACATAATGACCCAAGCCTACAGCTTCCTACAGCTGCTGATACCATGGTCAACTCTAGAGTCATGCAAATAAATCCCCCCTTCCTATGTGTTTAATTTAAATTGCCAGTTCCCAGCCCTGAGAGATACTCCCATGGACTCTTAAAAGGGCTCAGTCCCACAGGCCTTCCCATCTTGCTATCCACCTGTTGGTTGAGTTCTCTCCTGTCTCCAGCCTTCCTCTTGTCTCCCCATCCTCTGGAATCTGTAAGTGATAAATTTCTTCTATTGAATTCATTTTGACTTCAATTACCAATTGTGTCTTACCTGAAGAACATTTTGAACCTAACTTTTCCCCTGGTTAGAACTCTCCTGAAAAGTGCCTCTCTGGATTTTAGTCAATAGAAAGACCTCAAGACCAAATCAGAAAGAAAACATAACAAAAATCACAACAAACTTTATATTCTACCAGTTAATTCCAAAAATTGTGTTGAATCATTTTTACTTAAAGGATCTCATTTTTGCATACTTGACTCTTGCAACAGAACTTTCTGCTCTACGCATTCTGTTGGCTCATGGACTTCGTTCTTGCCATGTGTCTCAGAGCAATGTAAAACATTGTTTCTAGGGTTTAGCTGGATGAGTTGGCCCCTAACCTTTGGCTCTTTCTCTCTCTCCTCTCCCTGCTATCTCCAGTGGTCAGCCCTTTATAAACAAGAGGTGTACAGGAGCAAATAAATTTTGATAAACACATGGAAATCCACCTTCCCTGACTCATTTAAGGCTTTCAGCGATGCTTTTTTCATGTGTCAGCATGGCTAGATAAAACCATAGTGCCCAGATTCCCATTACTTGTATGTTTTTATTTGAGGTGGTCCAGGAGAGGGTCCTGAGAGAAACTGAGGACAGAAGTGAAACAACAGGCATTTTTCAGCTCACCCACATTGATGTTCACCTGATGACCCACTTTATTGGTTTGAGGATTAACTGGCCCTACAGTAACTTCTTCCCCGATGGATCCTCCTGGATTTTTTTCCTAACTCCTGGGACAGGTGTGTGTTTAACTCCATGATGACCCAGCTTCTGCGAGATGTCTAAGAGTTAGACACAACAAGTATTGACACACGTTCAAGACCATCTTTACAGGCTTATAAGTTCCTGCTTATTTTTGCTCTTCCACTATGTCTACTTCTCCATATTATCTTCCTGCCTACCCTGCAGATTGCAAGATTTGGCATTAGACACATGCAGCTTTACAGAGACCACTTAATTAGCTCTCATACTACATCTGATCAAAGTACTGCCATGTATCCATAATCATATGTTTACAGTTACATCCATTTATCTTAGTGGTTCTGCTTCTATGAGTCTTGACGATACACTTTCATTCTAGTCATTTTTGCAATTTGATCACTTTTACTCGATTCTTTTTTTTTTTTTTTAGGGCTGAGGACCGAACTTGGGGCCTTGCGCATGCTAGGCAAGCACTCTGCCACTGAGCTAAATCCCCAACCCCAGTTTTACTGGATTCTTGATGGAAATGTTGGCTTCTGCAGTTTTATAAAGTAGTTAGTTATCTGACCCACCCTCATCATGCTGCTTTTCATAAGAGAATGAGCCTCAATTATAACTCAAGATCTATTTCCTCTTCTCTCAAAAGAGTTGACAGTGGGATTCCTCCATGCACTTGGAGAAGGTTGCTGTGGTTAGCCGAAGTTTTCATCTCTAGATCACCTGGTTCTTTGTCACCATTTGGGTGTGTTTAGCACCAAAGCAACATTGAGTTTTATTAGAAGTAATTGTTCCCAATAAGGTAGGCAGTGAAAACTCCCAACTAATAGTTCTCCAATTCCCCCTGGTGATAGTAGTATAAAAGTAATAAGAATCTCTAGTTACTATAGCAGGTGCATCCTTCCTTCCAGGTTTCCACGAAAGGGAGTTTCAATGCTTATCTTTATAAATTCATAACTATAAAGAGTAGCCTTCTTTCTAACCACCGAACACAGCACATTTGGAAGAACTGGATTTTCATGTTATTGATGACCAGTGGCATTTAGTTGATCTTATAAGTGTATAAATCTGGCCAATTCAGTCTTGAGACAAGATATTCACCTGGTTGCTTTAAAAGTTGTGTCTTCCATATCAGTTATGTCATCAATTGTTCCCATTTATGTTCACTGCTTATAGTGTCTGTGGCCTGTTGATGACATTCAGTTCAAATTGTAACTAAACGAGCAAGCCATGGGGAAATCTGTAGAAATGAAGAATTTTGGAGATATTGTCTATAAATGGAGATGACATTTTGTCTCATGTTTAGGCCAGTCACTGGCCTCAAGACTTACATATTAAATTGAACTGCATCAAATTACCACTTTGGTAAATCATATAGAGGCAATCTTGTGTATTAATCTGATAGAAAGTTCTTTAACTCAGTGTCCGTAATTTGGATTTCAGACATTTATAAAGAAATAAAGTAAAGTAACAACCCAAAAAAAAGTCTTTCACAAAGAAAACAATTATGAGGAACACAAGCATGTTTACGACCAAACAGATGATTTAAGGAGAATAAAAATAACATTTCACCACAGAGGCCAGAGCTAGTCATAAGGAAATTAAGAAAATGTTTATTCCAGATTTTGAATAAAGGAGTTCAAACTCAACATTATTTTTTTTAGAAATTCACCTTTCTAGACTACAGTATGTTCTCATCACACTTCCTAATAATTTAGCTGTCAAAGTGACCAAAGAGACAAGAATATTAAGAGATTCTAGCCACCCACACCTTTGCAACTCAATTGGAGTTCACAATAATTATAGTTCCTCTTATTATTTTAAATCTACTTTAAAATTTGGATTTAGAGTTTGTTGTCTGTGTTTCTCCCATTGCAACTTCATGTCCAAATCAATGCCTCATGTATTCTGTCAAATAATCTATTGCTTC
Organism: Aplodontia rufa; assembly: GCA_004027875.1. Classification (NCBI taxonomy): domain Eukaryota; kingdom Metazoa; phylum Chordata; class Mammalia; order Rodentia; family Aplodontiidae; genus Aplodontia; species Aplodontia rufa. The sequence continues at coordinate 17,298 of PVKS010026334.1, read as the reverse complement.
ACTCTAAGGTATTTACAGTAAGACTCCCTTGGAGCTATCAGTTTTAGTTACGATACCAGAGATGTGATACATTTTAAACAGGTGCAGACAATATAATGGTCAAGGATTTTAAGTTTTAAAAAATTGCCCCACAGTATTAGCTGTTCATTGTTTTCAAAAAGACGCTTGTATCTACAACTGTCATACTGGAGAGGCTCAGCAATGACCTCTGAGTATTGTCAGTAGTAATACAGGAACCGGGAGCAGGAAGCACAGTAACCCACCCAGGCCCTTCCTCACCTTAGTTGGCCTCAGCTGGCAGCTGGGCTACACAGGACATGGTGCAGCCTTGAGGAGGGACTGCTGAGAAGGAGGCAGCATCTAGAGGCTCCAGCAGGTTTTAGGTCAGTGCCGCAGAGCCCAGGAGGAGTGGCAAGAGTGCATATTCCTATGCTACTTAGTAAGCAAAGCAACCAGGGAGGATGCCATCTCTCTCTCTCTTTTTCTCTCTCTCCCTCCTGCTCCCTCTCTCCGTCCCTTTCTCTATATATATCTCAACCCTGGCAATATATAAGTTGCAGAGGGGTGAGTGTGACTACTAAGTTGCATTAAGTGGAAGATTTTCATGGTGCACTAAAAGACCACATTTCTCCCACTTCTCTCCATCAGCCCATAGATTTCTTCCTATGCCTTAGAGGAAATCAAGGGCAAGCCTCCTGAGTTTTCTAGCTGCCACTCCCATATCATAAAGCATTCTCCAGTTGTGTTATTCTCAAAAATTCTATTCAGTAACTGGCTTATCCAATACAATAATCAACCTTTTATATGTTGTCAGAATTAAAGCCACTAACTCCTGCCGTGGGCTGAAGCCTGGGACTAAGAAGGTGGCATGCAGCTGGCTGCTTCCCTTTGCACCTCTGCCAGCTCACTTCCCCTTTGTCTAATGAAGCTACTGATTACAAAAGTCTTTTGATGTTTTAGTTTTGTTGTCATTGTTTTAAATTGGGAACAGCGTGACAAGAGAATAGGCACGAGAACAATGCAATTTGGTTGCCACTCTTGTGTCTTTGGTTTCTTCTACCCAGTTAAGGCCAAAGTTGATGGTGAATTTTTCTAGTGTACTTTCAGGTACCCCTCAGCTTTCTTTGGGGTCCCTCACCAACGTTCTGTTCTTCCTTCCTTTCTTCTGCCTGAACAGTTGTAAGTTCATCTGCCCCTTCCTAATGATACCCATCCACTCCACTCAGGTAAACTGCAGGGTGATTCTTTCACCTGACCCACATTGGCCTCTTTGTTGGAAGACTGCCATCCCCAAGCCTCAGTTCTCCATCCTGCTCAACCTGCTAAGGCTGCCTCCCACCTGCCGGACCCACAGGACATAAGATTATGCCTACCAAACTCAGGTTTCCCCTGTCTAGGTGTCTGCAACCTCTCTCATAAACTGGAGGTAGTCAGACATGAGCACCGCCTCATTTAGAAATCTTGTTTAGATGGTCTTCAGTCTAGTTTTGGAGCAGAAAGTAACTGATACCCAATATCTCAGGGAATGGTATCAATGAATACTGACTACATCTCATTTCATCAGCCTGAGATATGCACTCATTGGAAACTGCAGATAGATATTACCCAGACTTTACTCGTCTGTGCATAAAATGGAGTTTCATATCCTTTTAATATCCAAAAATATTTTTATTCCAAGGTCTCTGTTGAGTAAGCATTTGGTTCAATATAAAATTCTATCACATTTACTTTTAATGACCTAGTTATGGCATTTAAGCCCCTATAGGCCCAACTGCTAAAAATTAATATCCCTCCAAGTGCCCTCCAGTTATTTCTGGGAGTCCCTTAAACCACTCTGTGTTCTGCAGCCTCCATGCCACTCTGGACCTGCTCCTCGCTCCTTTCCCACCTGTCCACACCTGCTGTCCATGAGGTCTCAGCCTGATTATTACTGTTCACCCTAGGATCTAGACACAGGATGCCAGATGCTCTCAAAGCTTCTAGCACATGCTTGCCAACATCACTGTTCTGAGCAGAAATGGAGGGGCTACTTCTGTCTGACTGGACACCAACTATTGTCTCAGAATGACTTGCTTTCTGTCCACAGGCCTCCCCTGAACACATCTACCAGATTTAATCCTTCACCACTGCCTAATATCTTCCCCGATATTTAAAGTGTCCATTCAATTTCTGCCCCTGCTTTCCTCTGAGAGAGGATAAATATAAGCTCTCAGGCCAGACAAGTATCAGGACTGGGGTGATAGGAAATTCTAAAATTGGCTTGCAACACAGGACAACAGGTCTGGAAATGGACTGTGTCAGCAGCATCTCAAGCTGCAGTCACATCCACCACTAGGGAAGAGCCCCTTTCTCTGCTTCATAGGAATAGCTTAACAAGCCCCTCATATTTTCTTGTGCTGTATTAGGAAGAAAAGACACCTCAAAGCCAGCATGTATGTGGATTTCTCGTGTCTAGTTGTACATGGACATGAACTCAGCTGGAATTTGATTAAGAAACAAAAAATATGGCTGCTAATATTTATTTCTTCCATGCAGTATTGTAAAGAGGAAGATACTATTATCAGTATCGTTAGACCATTTTCATGAATGGAGAAGCTGAGCAATGGAAGCTCAGTCATGTAGCTAGCAGGTGTTCAGACTGGGATTTGAACCCTTGGAACCTAGGTCTTAACCATTATGTTTACCATGTTCTTCAGTAACATCAGCTGCCAGTGTACACCAGGGACAAAGCAATGACTAAAAATATGCTTGTCTTCAGCTCAGTGTCTAGTACAACCATGGTTTTCTATCACTTGAGATATTTCACACAATAATCCCCTTTACGGGTAAGAAATTAAAGTTTGATCTTGTTCATGTTGAATTACGTTGGGGTTGAGATCCTCTTGCAGAAAAGCTGTCCTAATGACCAGCTCTTAGGGTGCCTTCCTGATTTCATTGGTGTAGGTTTGGTTTTTCTAAGAGGATGGCTTCAACCTATTAGAAATGCTGAGAAGCTTCCCCAGTGAAGTTTCAAATGATCACCAGCAAGGAAATCAGGAGACTCTCATACTGATTTCCAATGCGAACAGTTTCTTTTTAGCCACCAAAATTTTTCTCCCACTCATGCCCTTTTCCTTGTATTTAGACATCTAATAAGACTGATGTTTAATGTCTTTTAATCATTTGAAGATTTGACTTCTAATCAAGGTTGCTTAATCCTGAAGTCCAGTTAATGCTACTTCAAGCATCACAACCAATCTTGTCCAAGCAGAAAAACAGTCAGTCCCTGTTATGACTTAGATATGAGATATGTACCCAAAGCTCTTGTTAATGCAGGAATATTCAGAGATAAAATGATTAGAGTGGGAGAGCTGTAATCTAATCAGGTTACCTGATCAGTCCACCTAGTTTGACAAATAATTGTAGGCAGGTGGTGCATGGCTGAAGGAGGTGGGTCACTATGAGTGTGCCCAGGAAGGGTATATCTTCCCTATTGCCTCTTCCCTACCTCTCTGCTTTCTGACCCGTGGTGAGTGTAGCAGTTTTCCTCCATGGGGCTCTTCCTCAATGATGTGCTCCCTCAACTTGTGCACAGAGCCATTGAGTCAGCTATCTATGGACTGAGACCTCTTAAACCCTAAACCCCAAATAAACTTTTCCTCTTCTAAGCTGTTCTTGTCAGGTGTTTTGGTCACAGTGACAAAAAGCTGCCTAAAACAATTCTATTTGACATTTTAGAGAGGTGTCACTGTTTATCCTATCATAAATAACTCCTTTGACTCCCATGAAGAAGTTTGGGGCATGCCCCTTTGCAGCAAAGGGACAATTAACTCAGACAAAAAGTGTTCCCAGTGCTGTCAGCCAGTAGAAGGTTCACCGAGTCTCCACTACCCTCCCTGGAAGAGGAGCTTCCATAGGGCCTGACATCGCAACCCATTCTAGACCAACCAACAGAAGTTCAAAGACCTGTATCTCTTCTTCAGCCAGAGGCCCTACCATTGGCCCTTCCTAGGGACTGTGCAGGGTACTGAGTATCAAGCAAGAATTCTGTGGGGTTCTGAGTGGCAGTGTGCTATGCAGAGTACCGGGAGCTAGAAATATGAATTAGGAAAAACACAAGATAATTGGTGTGATTGTCACTGAGATGTCCTGGGCTCTGGAAGTGACACCTTGAGAGCCACTGCTTTTGCTCACATATTCCTGCTCTCATTCTCTAGCTCATTCATTTGAGTATTTTCTCCTTCATTCTCTGCACAACAGTGTTATGGTTTAGCTATTGGTGTACCCCCAAAGCTCCAATATTAGACAATACTAGAACATTCATAGGTGAAATTATTAGGTTATGAGAGCCTTAATCTTATCAGTATATTGATCCATTGAATGGGCGGGTAGGGTCTGGCAGGAGACAGGTCACTAAGGGCATAACTTTGGGGTATATATTTTGACTTTAGTGAGCAGAGTAGTCTCTCTCTGTTTCTTGATATACTCTGAACTATTTCCCTCTTCCATACCCTTCTGCTATGATGATTTGTTTCACCTCCGGCACAGAGGAGTGGAACCAGCCATTGCTGAGACCTTTGAAACAGGGCGCTACATAATTTTTTCCTCTTTTAAAGCTATTCATGTCAGGTCTTTTGGTAACAGAACAGAAAACCTGACTAAAACAGCTTGTATGTGTATGCCACAGAGAAGCATGACTCCCTTAAGAACAGTGATTATAGTTTTGAGTAGCTGAAATGAGGAGACATGGAATTACCAAAGGAGGAATGGGAGATGGGCTCTGTTGGACATTTTAGAAACAATGGAGAAGCACTGGGTATTGATGAATACCTCTGGTCTAGAAAAATATCTAATCTAATTCTGTTCTTTACCTTTTATTATAATGTATTAAAACTGATGCCTTTGGTTTAATTTTATATAAGAACAATCATTTCAGATGTGAGAAACTTATTTCTAATTCTTAATGATAACAGATACAATTAAAACAATAGATCAGTGATGGTCAGCTTTATGTGTCAGCTTGGCTAGGCTAGATTCTCAATTAATCAAACAATACCAGGTGTTGCTATGAAAGTTATTTCTGCAGGTGTGATTACCATCTACAATCAATTGGAAGTTTGTCATGGGTATTCTAGATGAGCCCCATCCGGTTGCTTCAAAGTCCTAAAGAACAGAACTGCTTTGAGGAAAATGAAGGTTCTCCAGTGGAAAGCAGGGTTGGCTCCCTGTTTTCTTTCCCTTCTCTCCCCATCCTCCCTACCTTCTTTCCTTCTCTTCTTCCTTTGACCTTACAGAAAAGTAAATACTGAGGGGGTAGGACATGAACATGCTCCTGTGTCTTCAATGGAAGTTCATTATTAACTTACATGGAGCAGCCTAGCAGGCTTATTATACTCTTTTGCCAGAAGGCTTTCTCAATTCATCCCACGTTCAATGTCTTTCTACAGCTGCTCGTAGCTCAATGTGACAGCACATTGTGATTCTCCAAAAAAGTCAACATCAGTCCAGTCTTTTCTTTGCCAAAAGTCATTAGAAAATGATACAAAAGGCTCTTTCCTCCTAAGAGTGTAGGAAGCCTCAGCCTGCTTCCAAGGGTCATAGTGAATGTGACAGTCTGAGGTGACCACCATCTAGATGATTCTCTCTTTCTGGGTTTGTCATACCCACATTATTATGGGGATTATGGCACATAATTAGTCTGCAACAAGCCCAGGTAGGTCCTGGAAGCCATTCCTTGCACTCAAGCCCATCCCCTCAGAACATTGCACCCCAATCACAGGCAGTGGGCTTCACCCTGTAGCTGCCTCACTCCTGCCTGGAGTTTGAGCCATATACCCTCAGTCCTAGGATGATGTGTCTACAATTCTGACATATGTAGGTCCATATTTCAACTATTTCAACATTTCTGAGATTCTTATCATTGAGTATACCTCGTGTGTTTTCTTTTCATTTTTGATTTTGCTTTCATCTATTTTCCTGCACATCCCAATGTTTTGTTTTATTTTTACCCCCACCCCTTCCTTATCAGGGGAGGGGAGCTTTATCAAATTGGCTCATTTATATTCGAAAGTATCTCAGAATTGACACTTCCACAAAAGAAAGAGGCTCACTAAAGAAGGAAAGTCCCAGGATTCCCAGCAGCCCTGATATAAACGGCCACTGCCCCTGAGAGTTATCCTGATAAGCCTATCCCTGCTCTGGGTCCCCATAGGTCCTCATTAACGCCAGGAAACCTTGACCTCAGACCAACCCATAGCCTTGGGATTCCTCCAACTCTCTACTTGGATTTGACAGGCCTCATTTCATTGCTCTGCATCAAACCACAGCCACACACCTAATACAACATTTATCCCAGAAATTAGATTTTAATATTATGGCAGAATCTGTCTACTATCTTGCCTCTTATATCACAGGCCTTGCTTACACATACAGTGTCTTGGCATTGCTCACTTTTTTTTAATCTAGAGGGAAAGAGTGATAGAAAGAGAGAGAATAAGAGAATCTTTTGTTTTTAATTTTCCATCTGGCTTTTTTCCCTCTGACACCTAGTTATGTATGTGGCACTGGGGTTTGAACCTGGGTTCTCATGATTGCCAGGCAAGTGCCCCAACCACTAAGCCACTGCTCCAGCCCTTGGCATTTCTCACTTCTATTCTCATTATCAAATTCCTCCCTGAAGCTATCTATTTTAGACAGTCTTCATTCAGTAGAGATAGAATGACCATATGACTTAAACACTCCATGAAAAAGAAAGCTATTAATAATCATTCCAGGACAATACGCACACATCATGGTGATTCTGGATAAACCAGAATGCATATATTCCCCAAAGTATCATTCACATTGGGTAGACAGAGACTCTGCTCTTGGAAACCTCATCCCACTCCTTATATCCCATAGATTGGACCTACTTGCTCTTGGATTAGAAGTTCATCTTTCATCTAAAAAGACTGGTGGAGAAGTTGTGGCCATGTAATAAAAAGAATAGTCATTGCTATCTGAGGAAAACTAATAAGTCACATTAAGTGATTAATAATGTGGGACCGAATAGTAGGTACCTATTCCCTCTCATATTGCAGAGGAGGCAACTGAGGTACATAGAGGTTAAATAATTTTCACAGGCCATTCAGCTGGGAGATGGAGTTAAGATGACATTCAGCCCATAAATTCTGCATCTCCTCCTTTCATTCCCCAGGATCCCTCTGTCCTAAAGATTTCTCATCTCCGTTGAGACCAGGCTATGGATGTTGGCCCCTACTGTGGCTGGAACTCAGAAAAGTAAGCATCTCTAGCTATGCTAAATATAGATAACTATTACAAATTTCACATGATCCCAGGCAGAGGTCAGCAAGTCATGTCTATAAAAGATCAGTGAATAAATATTTTAGGTTTCCAGGGACATATGGTATCTAGGCAACCACCAATTCTGCCATGGTTAGCATGAAAGCATCCAGGGTAGTGCATAAATATGGCTGTGTTCCAATAAAACTTTATGCACAAAAGCTCCTACCATCTAATTTGAGAGACTAACCCAGAAATTTCAGTCTAGCATTCAGTCTCCTAAGGTCAAGTCTTCAGGAAAAAATTGTCTGAAATTCCTTTTAACGCTTTAGGTGGGCTCAGAGATGCTGGACTTCTGAGGTGATTGAACAGCTCAGAGAAGATCTGAGGTGTAGAAATTGTCACCACCCCTCTTTTCCCAGCCCCTCCCTCAATACTGAGTTAGAAATCCTAATACCAAAATAGGTTTGACATGTGGGCTAGAAGGATGTTGCTGATTTGTAATGATTAAATAACAAAGTTCCAGGGACTTCCTAGAACTTTCCTTGTTAATTTCAACTATTCCAGCAATGACTTTCTGAAATCAGGTTCTAGTATTAAGAAGGCACAAGGCAGCCAGTGGAGGACTTAATGATTAAACCTTAAGTCCTGCAGCCTAGTTTTTATATTAATGAGATATGAAGAGGTTTTGGAAGTAAATCAGGAAGTCAAGAACTGAACTTTGCAGGAAGAAAATCAGTCTCCATGTTAGCAATGTAAAGCAAACATGTGACCTTTTGTTCATGAAGTTCTTAGTCCTGAGATTGAGTTTCCCAATGAAATGGGAAGAGAAGCAGTCAAAGAAGGTTGCTGCTGCCCCTGAGAAATCCAGCAAGCAGTAGGCTGTGAACAGGGACCCAGGACTGGAACACTAGAGACCACTCTTCAGCGCCTCCACCAAGGCCAGCACCTTTTTGCACTAAGGAGAGAACAAATGTGGGAGGGAGGCGGTAAGATCCTCAGCAAGGGTCACAAGCTATGAGCAAATCCTGTGTGAAGTTTGTCTTGAGAGTAGGAGTTAAGTGTTTCTAGTTGAAATCACTAATAAAAAGGAAGTTAAGTTTTTTTTAAAGTCTTTTGTTAGATGAATTAAAAGAACCAACATGCCTCTCAAAATGTCTCTGAAATACGTTGTAACTTAGTGACAGGGAGCACTGTAAGTCAGTCTCATCATTGCTCTAATGAAATACTGTGCACTTATACAAGCTTAGGTGGTCTGGATGAAAACACTCTACACAGCCTCTTGGAATCAAGAGTCACAGAAAACTCAACTTGTCTGAGCTGCTGCAACTGCAATATAGCACTAGTTTACAGCAATGGTTTTAATAAGTGGAAGAAATATATTTTACAAACAATAAAACTATAGTAAATGTATAAGTCAGTAACATGGTAATAATCATTATCAAATACTGTAGAAAATACAGAAGTGAAAGTGCTGTATTTTTATAACTGGTAGTGCAGGTTTATTTACATCAGCATCACCCACACTCCTAATGTGTTGGGCTACGACTTAGCAATGGCTACCAAGTTATTAGACAGTAGAAACTTTTCAGCTTGATAATGATCTTATGGGACAATCATCATACATGTGCCTCATTATAGATTAACTGTTATGTGGTATATTTCTGCAATCACTTTAGAAGTAAAAGATTGAATAAAAAAATCCAACTTGTTCTCACATCCTTTTTTCTGACTCCCTAGTTTTCCTCACCAGAGACACCTTTTGCAATTGGTTCTATTTTCAATGTTATGGATTTCTATAATCATAAACCTCTATATGTTCCTTAATAAGAAAAACAGGCAGAATACTTTACACACTTTTAACTCCTTTTTGAAATTTAGTATTTATTGGATCCCCTTACATATCAATTTATGTGGAATAGTTTTCCCCCTTTTATTGAATAATATTCAATTATATGAATGTATCATCATTTGTCTTTGTTCATGGAGATTTTGGGTTTTCATAAACTTTTAACATCAAACTGCAGTTCCATAAATATTTTTGTACATATGTAAGTTCTCATGTACTTTTGTCAGTAGTATAAATTTCTAGGAGTAAAATGGCAAGATCAAAGCGTATTTCTAGATTTAGAATTTTTTTGTTTAAAGATTGAGGGACAGTGAGAGAGATGAGAGAAACAAGTTTTATTTAGTTTTACATGTGGCTCTTGCTGCTCCGACACTTTGTTTTCTACGTGGTGATGGGGTTTGAACCCGTGTCCTCGCACATGCTAGGCAAGCACTGCAACCACTGAGCCACCATTCCAGCCCCTAGATTTAGATTTTAATAGATTTTCACCATGTTGCCTCTGTAAAGATAGGCTAATTTTTATTTCTATTAGCAAAATGTGGGAGTGTACTTTCCTATACCCTCTTCAAACTCCAAAGAGATTTTTTTACAAATTTTACACTTAATAATTGTTATATCAGTTTTAATTTATATCTCTCATAGGATGTATTTTTTAGCTGTTCTTCATTGGATTAATGGTCCTGAACATTTCATTTTCTATTAGTTATTTGATTCTTGCCCCATTATCCTTAGATTCTTAGTCTGATGTTATTCATTACCACAGCATTTCATATGGCAATGGAATTGTTGGCCTGTGGTGTGAGTTGTAAGTATTTATTTCCTAATTTATCATCTGTAGTTTTGCTTTCTGAATTTTTATTTTCTTGGTGTGTAGCATTTTTTACTCATCTATTGGCATTTACCAAATGTATCTGAATTCTCAGATTTTATTGTTCTTAGAAAGCCTTCCCTCTTCTCCAATCCTACTAAAGCATACTCTCGTCTATGCTTTAGCAATTCATACTCTGCTTAGTAACATATTCTTTATTATATATAAAATCACCATATACATGTGGGCTGTTATCAGACTAATTTTCATGCTTCCTCAATTACTTTTACAATAACTTTTAAATCTAGTATATACCTAGTTCTCATATATTTAAGATTTTTCTCTTGAAGACTGTTTATTATTTCTACATGAAGCTCTAGAATACTGTTTTGAGAAGGGCTCATGATGACTGCGTTTTTCTGAATTATTGCATGTTTGAAAATGTTTAGTAGCTGTTTATGCCATAATAGCAGTTTAGCTAGGTATAAAATATAATCACTTTTTATTCCTTGATACTGTTTTAACCACTACCCCACAACAATTTATTGTACTATGAAAGTGTATGCATATATAAGGTATGTTTATAACAGCTATGAGGGATAAGGGATGTGCATTTCATAATATGTTAATTTATGACTTATCATGTAACAATTTATTGGGGACTTCCTGAAACTTCCTTTATGAATTTTAAATATTCTAGCAACAACTTCCCAAATTTGGGCCCCACCATCAGGAAGGACAAATGTTGGTACAGCAACATCATGCTGTTCCTGCTATTCCTTGACAATATCTTAACCTATGCAACAATCTCTGTTACTATGAAAATAATACACACATACTAACATATATACCACAGTATGAATGTTTACAACATATCTGCAAGATATTTGCATAGATAGATGATAGATAGATAGATTTGTGAATGAGGGCTTTGGGGGCGGAGAATAAAACCTTTAGTCCATTCTCCATTCTCACTTTTTCCCTTTTGGGAGATTAGATAATTTTATCTGTTTTTCCAAAGGATATTGCTTCATCTTTCAAGTAAAATAAGTTATTAGAATATATCTTAAGTATCATTCTATTTTAATTATGTTCCAGCACCAAATACCTCTTAAATCTATAGTTTCAAGCATTACTTTATTTATGAAGTTTTAGTAAATTGACTCTTCATACAATATTTTATTTTAATTTTCTTCTTTACAAACAACAATAATATATGGGTTGGATTTTAGTTGCTCTTTAATCTCACTTTTCTCTCAGGTGCTTTAAACATTTCTTCTACTTGTTTTATTCAATTTAAATTAGTGTTTGTCTATTTCAATCTGTATTCATGATTTTTGTATTTTCAAAAAAAACCCTCTTCTTTTACATTTTCATTAATATATCATTCATTTTTGTAAATTTTGTTACTATATATCACCTGGGTGTGCCAGCCCAGCATTATATATCTTTCTATTGCCTTGCTGTATCATCCCGGAATGCCTATATCCCCTCCTGATAGATATTTAATTAAAATTTGAATATGATAACTTCATTGAAGTTCATTACTGTTGTTTTTTCATAGTAATGTGTCTTGTCGAAATTTTCCCTTATTCTGTAATAACATCCTATTTTTGAGTTCTGATATTCAGAAAGATGAGAGACATCATCCTTACTATTTTATTTTATTTTTTATTAGTGCATTATAGTTGTACATAATGATGGGAATTGGAATTGTCATCACATATCCCTAGATGCACACAATAAAGCAATATAATTTGGTCAATATTCCCACCCCATTGCACCCCTCTACCTTCCTCCTACCATCCCCCAATCCCTTGCCTCTCCTCTAGGTCCTATATTTTTCAAAAAAAAAAAAACCCCTCAATTACAGTGTCATATTCTTATACCTATGAAGAACATTTTTATATACATGACTATAGTATATACAGTGACATACTTATAAACGCTTGGAATGTACCTTGCTTTATTTCAGTTCCAACATTTCCCCCCCCCTCCTCCCTTCCTATCACCCCTTGTTATTCTTTGATATATATTGACAATAGGATTAAGCATCTATATTTTTGTGAAGGCATGCAGTATAACTTGTTCAAATATCTTATGCAGCATCTTGCAACTGTATCTCATATATATTAACAAATTACATGTTTGTTCTATGGTTCTAATCCACAAATTTATCTAACTTTCCCACAAGCCTGGGTTTAGCAACAGCCACCACAAATGAGGGAAAACATTTGGCCCTTGACTGTTTGGGTTTGGCTAACTTCACTCAGCATGATTTCTTCCATTGCCATCCATTTATCTTCAATGGATGCAATATCATTGTTTCTGATAGCTGAGTAGAACTCCATTGTGTGTGTGTTTGTGTGCATGTGTGTGTGTGCGTGTGTGTGTGTGTGTGTGTTAGAGCTTTCAGGTCCATTCATCCAGTGAGGGGCATCTGGGTTGGTTCCATAATTTAGCTATTGTAAATGGAGCTGCTCTAAAGATACATTTTGCTGTGTCACTGTAATGTGCTAATTCTAACTCCTCTGGGAAAATATCCAGAAGAGGGATAGCTGGGTCATATGGTGGATCCAATCCTAATTTTTTGAGGAGTCTCCACACTGTTTTCCAGAGCGGCTGTACCAGTTTACAATTCCACCAACAGTGTGCTCGTGCTCCTATCTCCCCACAACTTCTTCAGCATTTGTTATTAATTGTATTTATCTTTGCTAGTCTGACTGAAATTAGGTGAAATTAGTTTTTATTTGTATTTCTCTGATTGTCAGTGATTTAGAACACTTTCTCCTGTATTCATTGGTTTGGACATGTATTCATTGGTTTGGACATGTATTCATTGGTTTGGACATGTATTCATTGCCTCTGTTTTCCTGTTTAGCTCCCTGGCTCATTTATTGATTGGATTGTTTGTGTTTTTGTTATTTTTTCAACTTCTTTATAAATTTTTGATATTAGTCCCCTGTCAAAGAGATCACAGGCCATGATTCTTTCTCATTCTGTAGGTTGTCTCTTGACTGTTTTGACTATTTACTGGGCTGTATAGAAACTTTAGTTTAATAGCATCCCACTCATTGATTTTTTTCTGTAATTCTTTCACTTTAGGAGTCTTCTTGAGTAAGTCATTGCCAACACCCATATGCTGGAGTGTTGGTCCTAATTTTTCTTCTAGCAGTTGTATGGTAGCTAGTTTAATTTCTAATTCTTTGATCCCTCTAGATTTGATTTTCATACAAGGTGAGAGATAGGATCTAATTTCAATTTTCTGCAAGTGGCTGTCCAGTTTGTCCAGTACCATTTGTTGAACAGGCTGTCATTCCTCCACGTTATATTTTGACCCCCTTTGTCAAAGATTGCATGTGTAAAGATTTATGGGTTTGACTCAGAGTCTTCTATTCTATTCCATTGGTCTTCATTCCTATTTTGACACCAGTACCATGCTGTTTTTGTTACTACAGCTTTATAGTATAATTTTAGATCAGTTATTGCAAAAACCACTTGTTTTGTTTCATCTTTCTTGCTTAGTAATGTTTTGGCTATTCTGGTTTTCTTGTTGTTCCAAATGAATTTGAAAATCACTTTTTCTGTATGTGTAAAGAATGACATTGGAATCTTGATGGGGATTGCATTGAATCTGTATAGTGCTTTTGGTAGAATGGCCATTTATTTTAATTATATTAATTCTGCCTAACCAAGAGCATAGAACATCTTTCTGTCTTCTCAGGTCTTCTGCAATTTCTGTTTTCAGCATTTGATAATTTTCCTTGTAGAAGAAAATTTACTTGTTTCATTAGATTAATACCCAGGTATTTTATTCTTTTAGAGGATACAGTGAATGGGACCCATTTCCTGATTTCTTCTTCTGCCCTAATATTGTCAGTGACTAGGAAAGCTATTGATTTATGGGTGTTGATCTTGTAGGCTGCTACTTTGCCAAATCTGTTTATAGTGGAGGTTTTTGGATCTTCCAGATATAGAATCATATCATCAGCAAAAAGGGATAGTTTGACTTCTTCCTTTCCTATTCTTATCCCTTTGGTTTTCTTCTCTTCCCTGATTGCTCCAGCCAGGGTCTCGAGGACTATATTGAATAAAAGTGGTGAGAGTGGGCAGACTTGTCTTGTTCCCTAGTTCAGTGGAAATGTTTTCAACTTTTCTCCATTTAGTATTATACTAGCTGAGGGTTTGGCATATATGGCCTTCACAAAGTTATGATAAGTTTCTTTGATCCCTATTTTCTCTAAAGTTATGATCATTAAAAAAAAGGTGTTGGATTTTATCAAAGGCCTTTTGTGCATCTATTGAGATGATCATATGCATTTTGTCCTTAATTCTGTTTCAGTGATGAATCACATTTATTGATTTGTGTATGTTGAACCAGCCTTGCATACCTGGATTGAAGCCCACTGGATCATGATGAATTATTTTCTTGATATGTTTTTGAATGTGGTTTGTGAGAATTTTATTAAGGATTTTTGCTTCATTGTCTATGAGGGATATTGGTCTGTAGTTTTCTGTTTTTTGATGTGTCTTTGTTGGGTTTTGGTATCAGAGTTATGATTGCTTCATAAAAGTGTTTGAGAGAGTTCCATCCTTTTCAATTTCTTGGAATATCTTGATAAGAAGAGGTGTTAGCTCTTTTTCAAAGGTGTTGTAAAACTCAGTAGGGAATCCATCAAGTCCTGAGCTTTTCATCTTTGGAAGACTTTTAATCACTGTATGGATTTCAGTACTTCATATTGGGCTGTTTAGGATTTAAATTTCATCCTGTGTAATTTGGGGATGTTGTATGTGTCCAGAAATTTGTCCATGTCCTCCAGATTATCTGATTTAGAGGAGTATAGTTTTTCAAAATATGTTCTGATAATCTGTTTAATTTCAATGTGGTCAGTAGTGATATCCCATTTTCATTGGTGGTTTTGTTGATTTGCTTTGATTCTCTCCTTCTTTTAGTTAAATTTGCTAGGTGTCTGTCAATTTTAGTTATTTTTCAAAGAACCAGCTCTTTATTTCATTGATTCTTTTTATTGTTTTTTTTTTCTCAGTTTCATTGATTCCAGCTTTGATGTTGATTATTTCCTGTCTTCTGCTGGCTTTGGCATTAGATTCTTCCTCTTTTTGTGGAGATTTGAGGTGGAGCGTAAGCTTATTTATTAGGGATCTCTCCTGATTCTTAATGTGGACACTCAATGCAATAAATTTTCCTCTTAAGAATGCTTCCATGGTTTCCCAGTGGTTTCAACATGCTGTGTCTTCATTCTCATTCTCTTCCAAGAATTCCTTAATTTCTG
This sequence comes from Aplodontia rufa, assembly GCA_004027875.1. Lineage (NCBI taxonomy): Eukaryota > Metazoa > Chordata > Mammalia > Rodentia > Aplodontiidae > Aplodontia > Aplodontia rufa. Next base: position 2,090 of record PVKS010026334.1, on the reverse strand, counting down.
TTCTCCTGTCTTCTTGGATCCATTCTTCATTTAATAAGGTGTTATTCAATCTACATGTATATGTATATGTTCTATGATGATTTTTGCTTTTAATTGCTAGGGTTGTGGCATCATGGGCTGATAGGCTACATGGAATAATTTCTACTCTTTTATATTTGCTGAGATTTATTTATGAACTAGAATATGATCTATTTTGGAGAAGGATCCATGTGCTGCTAAAAAGAAAGTATACTCTGACAATTTGAGGTGGAATATTCTGTAGATGTATGTTAAGTTTGTTTGATTTATAGTATTATTTAGACTAGAGATGGCTTTATTGGTTTTTGTTTTGATGGTCTGTCTACTGGTGATGGAGGCATATTAAAATCTCCCAGTACTATTGTGTTGAGGTACACAAGTGGTTTTAAGTCTTGGAGTAATTTTTCCACATACTTGAGCATTGCTGTTAGGAGCGTAGATATTTACTATGGTTATATCTTCCTGCTGTATTGTTCCCTTTACTGGATGTAGTGTGCTTCTTTATCTCTTCTGATTAATTTATGTTTGAAGTCCACTTTGTCAGATATAAGAATTGCAACTCCAGCTTGCTTTCTTGGGCCATATGCCTGGTAGATTTTTTCCCATCCTTTCACCCTCAATCTGTGGATGTCATTGACTGTAAGGTGGGTTTCCTGTAAGCAGCATATTGTTGGGTTTTATTTTTTGATTCAGTCTGCTTGTCTGTCTTTTGATAGGTGCATTGAGACCATTCACACTCAGTGTTAGAATAGTTATGTGGTTGTGGTTCATTGTGTTTCATTAGTAAGTTCTGTGATGTCTTGGTTGTCTATTTATAGTATACATCTTTATTGAATTTCCTCTGAGGGTGTTGAGGAATGTTTGCTTGTTCTTCTATCTGGAGGTTATCTTTAAAGATTCTTTGTAATGCTGGTATTCTGTTTATGAATGCTGCAAGTTTGATCTTATCATGAAAAGTTTTTATTTCCCCATTAATTTTGAAGCTGAGTTTTGCTGGGTATAATATTCTTGGCTGCATATTGTGTTCATTCAGGCATTGAAAGATATCCTTCCATGATCTTCTTCTTCTTGCTTTCAGAATCTGTGCTGAAAAATCAGATGTGATTCTTATTGGTTTGCCTTTGAATGTAATTTGGCATTTCTCCCTTGCAGCTTTTAATATTCTTTCATTGATTTTCTTATTATACATTTCGAATATGATGTGTCTTGGTGAGCTTCTCATTTGATTAGGCCTATTGGGTGTCCTATAAGCTTCCTGGATGAGCATATCTGACTCTATTTTTATATAGGCAAAATTTTCGTTAGCGATTTCCTTGAAAATATTCCTTATCCCATTTGTTTGTGTTTTGAATTCTGCCTGTATACCAATTACTCTTAAATTGTTTCTTCTCATTTCATCCCTGACATTTTTAAAATTCTGTTCATGTTCCATAAGTTTTTTTTCTCTTTTCTTTTTTTGTCATCTATGCCCTCAAGCTTGCTCAGCTTGTCCTAATTGTCAAAAGTAATTTCTTCAAGAGGTGAGGTTCTGCTTTTTATAGAATTTAGTGTATTATTAAATTCTTCCATGGTTCCTCTCATGTCATTGACTGCAGATTTTAGCTCTGTTACTTCCTTTTTGAGTGTGTCTACTTCTTTGATAATAGAGTTTTTCATCTCTTGAGTTTTCTGACTTAGTCCCTTCATTATATCTTCTTTTTTAAAATTTTTTATTTTTGAATAACCATACAAGTTTTTAACAAAATAATATAAAATGTGTATAGATTCTGGATATTACAATTACCCCCAGGAGTGCCCCCCAATTATCCACCCTTATCCCTTCCTTCCCCTTCCCACAATATCTCTAAAAAAGTATTGGGTTGTATAACATTATATCTTATCTGGATTTAACACATGCTAATAGACCAACTTTCTCACTGTCCAGGGTCTAGTCCCCACCTCCACAGATGAGTGGAGACAATTGACCCTTAGTTCTCTGGGTTAAGCTGATTTTACTCAGCATGATCTCTTCCATAGCCATCCATTTACCTTCAAAGGCTGCAATATCATTGTTTCTAATTGCTGTGTAAAAT